>SNQJ01S0078223.1:39624-53081 GCA_010110895.2 Picea sitchensis
TCCCTTGCCTTGGGCTTCAGCAACAGACTAGACCGGAAGTCTCTGAGCTCTGTGGCAGCTACAGGACCCCTTCCAGGAGTTCTCACTTCCTCCGCGCACTCTCTCACCTGGAGAGAGTCACTCAGAGGCTTGGAAACCTGTTCTTTTGACCAATTCCAGCACAGTGAGGACACAATAACAAGGTTCAACAATGCACAGTCAATGGCAACAACCTCACACGGTCAAGAAATGTGCGACCACAACAACCCACTGGGATAGCACAACACAAATCAGGCAATTTCAGGTTCTCAACCATGCAACATAGGACAGGTTCACGGTTCTAGTTTCGAAGATGAATGAGGGTGTATATAGATCCCATGCAGAGACTTAACGGTTCATGTAAGATTTCCCCAGAACAAACACCGAAACAAAGGTCGATCATGGACACCCGCAAGTTCAAACGGAGGATGGAAAAATGGGAGGTTGAACCCCCAACACGGCTCCCTTCTCTGGTTTTAACTGCATGTGCCTAGGTCGACACCTGTCTCCCTGGGGCTACACGTTCCCCCTTCCAAGAACTTAGGATAAAACATAAACATTTACACAGCATTGGAATAATATTTAATTATTATCCCCAAGGTCTTAAGCTCTTAAGCTTAGCCCTTCTCCCAACCTTTTAGCCCCCTCTCCCTTACCCAGACTTTGTGGAAGCTTAGTCCCCCATCACTCATTCATCGTGGTCGGTCCACACACAGAGATGTTTTTATATTAATAATGTGCATCATTACATGTACAAAGATCAGGCTCTTGGCCTTCAACACTTAGGCTCTCTGGCCTAATAAACACATAAGCCCACCATCTTATATAAACTTGGCTCACCAGCCTATAAAACATAATTACAATTCATAATGCAATTGGAGCACATCCTTGGGGTATTACAATATTCAATCCTAGGCTTGAATCTACCTGATTATACCTCTAATTTTGCACCATGCGCAAGTAACCACCTCTGATAGAATTATGCATAGTATATAATTTTTTTCAATTAATGCTACATGTCATTGTTTATCCCAATTGATGAAGGACACAATGCACCAAATTAAAATATGATTCTTTAGATGCATTCCTCTTTGAAACATTTTTCCGATGATTGTACTCATGCCCCAATATGAGTTCTGAGCGAAAGGTTACAACATTTACATGTTTCCCATTCCACTCTTCTTGTTGCCACAACAATCTCTTTTATCACTTTCTGAGCAATTATAACGCTCAATTTAAAATTCTAGGTTGACAGTTGTCCTTTACTCCTTAATAACTTTCCAACTACTATTTTTTTTCTCAATTCCGAGCTCCAAGCTGAAATTTATGGTGGAAAAATAATGAAGGAATATTCATTAGCACGCGCAATATAATAGCAATGCTCAACAATCATCTAATCATTTCTTGATTAGATCTCTATCATTGATCTGTCTTAATGGATTCATCATGGACCTAATTCATATCTCTTCTTCATTTTGGGATTTCGCATTCTCCAATTTGCACCCTCTAGTTCTATCGCTCTCTCTTTGCACTTATACTTAGATTCCTTACTATATTCATGGGCTCATGGGTGGCGGACTCACGAACTCATAGCCTATCTCCATACCTTCCATGAACCCACCATCAAAATTTAACTTCTTTTTCCTTCGCAGAATCACACACTCACGGGCTCACGAACTCATAATCGTGTATCCTTCATTTCATAAGTTCGTCGGAGAAGTCTCAACACTTAACCATTTTTCCACTTCCTACCACATATTCGTGACAACTTGGCACTTAGATAAATTCCAATATCTTACCGCAGTTTCGTGGGACTAACAGTTGGCCTGCCGCATAGCTCCACATCACCCACCAATTGTCATCCCATCCGACATGTACCTTCCAATGTGGCAGTATACGTCTTCCGTATACCACATCAGTTGACATGTGACCTCCACATCATGTTGACGTCATTGTACGAAAAAAAATACCCTAACTTTTTTTATTTTTGAAATTTTTGAAATTTTTCTGACTCAATACTTCACATTACCCATAAAATTTCTCTCAGTGTTCGGTTAATTTGGCCCATCTAGGCTCAACATTGAAAACTAGGTTCTGATACTACTTTGTAACTTACCCAGCCACAGAATCTGAAGCACACCACACAAAAAACTCTCAATTCTGCACAAAACACTCTCAATTACAGCGCTGGTACCTAACTGTAATGTTCCCAAGCTCAATCGAGGGACATTATGGTGCAGAATACACATAAAAATGAAGTTTCTATTAAATAAAGTAATTCTTGTGTTGTTAACCGATTTCCTCGGCTAAAATTTTGAAAAGGTAGACACGTTTTAGGTCTTTGAAAAGGGTTTGGTAGAACCGACCTCTATGAAGCGCATCTCGCGAGATTGAAAAATTGATGCTCAATGGATTGTTTGCTTTATATGCCTTCACCGACATCGTTGGTGGCCCTACGCTTTGAAAATAGTTTTTTATACAAATTATCCAGATTTCGAGTAAATATCTTGGAAAAAAATGGTTAAAAATAATGTTTGAAGAAAAGTCTTCTTTTAATGGTTAAAAATAATGTCTGAAAAAAAGTCTTTTTTTAAGAATAGATTGTAGACGATTGTGGTTGGCATTTTCGGTTGGAAACCCAAACCACAGCAATCTCACTCATTAGAATATTGATTATTAACAAGTAGAATTGGGGCCCGCTTGCAGAAATGTTGGTTTCTTTATGAGCAAGTGATTGGCTAAACTTTTTTCTTTTTCTTTTAAAACTTTTATTTTTCTTTTAAGGAATCTCAATTTTTAGTTTTTATCAATAGATTTTTTATCATCCGTTGTGGATTTTACCGTTTACAATAGAAATGAATGTAATATAATATAATTTGTACATGGTAAAGAATGTAAAAACTATTGAAAAGGAGAATTGTTACCTGTGTCATTAATCAATGATGTAGTAGATAATCATAATCACTAATTAATCTTAGTGATTATTAGTATGAGTGTATGTATGATTTAATAATTAATTTTTTTATATACAATTAATTATTTTTAGTATGAGTGTATGCATGATTTAACAAGGATTGTATGGAAACTTGGTCTTTGTTGAGTTAATTGGGAAATACATGTTGAACAATAAAACTTAATATAACTAAATGTATAAGTGATAAAAAAAAAATTGTCAAAAGATAATAATTGAAGGTTATTTGTTATTCAAAATGTATAATATACCGAGCTTAGATGTGGTGATTGGTGAAAAATATTGATTATGTAATTAATTCTACATATTGAAAGACTTGAAGGAAGCAATAACACTTCAATTCTATCAACCAATTAAAAATGAAAAACACAAATATTTTTATTATATCCAAAAATATTTATTTGTTTGCATATGTTAAACATTACATTGCATACACAAATTTATGGTAAAAGACAAATTAATATCACGTCAAAAACAAACTCATTGCTATAGTTCTATAATATGAACTAATAAATCTTTAAAAACATATTATTAATAAAATTATTAAACAACAAAAATGAAAATTATCTCCAATTAAAAAATATATATATAAAATAAATATATAGAAGACAAAAAAAAATCCTCACAACAATATAATAAATTATAATAAATTGTACTTTACAATCTCTTTTATCACTTTATGAGCAATTATAACCCTCAATTTAAAATTCTAAGTTGACAGCTGTCCTCTACTCCTCAATAACTTTCCACTTACTAATTTAACAATTCAAATCTGCGACTGTCACCCATTCAAACAAAAAAATGGTTAAAAATAATGTTGGAAGAAAAGTCTTTGTGAGGATAATGGAATACTTATCTTTTATACAATGAGATTATACAAATTATCCAGATTGCGAGTAAAGATCTTTAAAAAAAAATGGTTAAAAATAATGTTTGAAGAAAAGTCTTTGTGAGGAGAATGGATATTATGCTTTATGAGGACAATAAAATACTAATACTTTATCCCAAGTATTCCAAGCTACAAAGGTAAGTATATTTATATTGGCCTCATTACTTTTGCCAGATGGGAGGATGGCAATGAGGCCCCTCAACTCACCTTAAAATTTGATGTAGATCACCAGGTCTTGGACTTTTCTGTTTACATCAGCTCTGAAATTTGCAGCAGCACTTGGCCGATTACAGCTTTCACTTTGGAACAGACACAATCAGCAGAATAATAATCTTGCCATCAGCGTGCTGCAAACAGTAATCTTTCCATTGCTGCCCGGTAACAGAGTACATTATCTGACAGTCTATTTGGATTTACTTTGGTATTAAATCTGATAGCATGCGAGTCACCGTATGTACTTTGGTATTAAATCTGATAGCATGCGAGTCACCGTATGTTTATCTTTCACACAGGAGTGAGCGCTGATATAGTGCATTTCTTCACAGAAATTCCGCTTTGATGGCAATATGAACCGAAGCATTTGTAAAAAATTTATGTACTTTTGAATATAAATGAGTAATTTTCATCGTGGAAAAAAAAAACTTCCATAAAATAGGTATATATATTATAAAAACCATAGATATATATATATATTATAATATATATATATATATGAGGAGAATGGATATTATGCATACTTTATCCCAAGTATTCCAAGCTACTTACTTTATCCCAAGATACGATTACAACTTCTATGAAAACGACTGACCATTTTGAATATTTTTGAATATTATAAGAAAAGGCAAACGACGATGGACCTCGTATGGTTGAATATTGTAAGAAGAGACAAAGGAATATTAAGCATAGCTCGTGTTTCAAACGTGTAAATGATGGTTTCTCGTGCATTGATGGAATATTATTCGAATAACCTTTCGAACGTGTAATGATGGTTTCAATGATGGTTTCAATGATCCCTTATCTTCTCTGATACGTAAGGGATCATCTTTCTCGGCTATATATACGCTCTGATAAGCTATCAGGGTCAAGAAGCCAGCTAACATACGAGAACGAGGACATTTCTCTGTGTTTCTCTTAAGCTTCTGGTATGTTTGTTGAGCCTTTTGACATTTCTCTGTGTTTCTCTTAATTGTCTGTTGAGCCTTTTGACATTTCTCTCACCTTCTCCAGGTGAGGTATGGATCTTTTCAATTTCTATGAACTGGTCCTGTGTATGTGTTTCTTCTGCAGAATTAGTTTTCTAACTGAAGATCTTGTCAAAGGAGCTGTAGGCTTGGGAAGCTCCACTGTTTTAAGACTCTGCTCAGCTACTCTCTCTTCATCTCCCTGTTTTCATAATGAAATTGTGCTATGGCATGATGATCTTTCTTAAGTTGTTCTTGCAATCCTCCAATGGTTTTGCCGATACATTTTCTTTTTTCAATTATTTTCCATGGGTTTTATTAATATATTTTGCCAAATCCATCAAAATGGACGATGGGAAGAAATCTGTTTTAGCCATAACTGATCTTGTCAATGTCTGACGGTAGGGGTCCATGGACCATGGATTGAGTCATTCTGCTTAAAGAGAACGAGGAGAGAGTCATTCTCCTACGTGCTTAACAGATTTCTATTTAAAGAGAACGAGGAGATAGTCATTCTGCTTCAATGAGAACGAGAACGAGAACGAGGAGATAATCATTCTGCTTCTCTGTGTTTCTGTTAATTGTCTGTTGAGTCTTTTGACATTTCTCTCACCTTCTCCAGGTGAGGTATGGATCTTTTCAATTTCTATGAACTGGTCCTGTGTATGTGTTTCTTCTGCAGACTTGTGTTCTGAAATGAGTTTTCTAGCTGAAGATCTTGTCAAAGGAGCTGTAGGCTTGGGAAGCTCCACTGTTTTAGGACTCTGCTCAGCTACTCTCTCTTCATCTCCCTGTTTTCATAATGAAATTGTGCTATGGCATGATGATCTTTCTTAAGTTGTTCTTGCAATTCTCCAATGGTTTTGCCGATACATTTTCTTTTTTCAATTATTTTCCATGGGTTTTATTAATATATTTTGCAAAATCCATCAAAATGGACGATAGGAAGAAATCTGTTTTAGCCATAACTGATCTTGTCAATGTCCAACGGTAGGGGTCCATGGATTGAGTCATATTTGTTCATAATATTAACAAGTTTATTTAAAGACTTGATAAATTCATTGTAAAATGCCTTAAACTACATGTTATTTGCAGGCTTTAATATATCTTTGAAAGCTAATTTAACAATGCTTACTTTTCTTTTCATTTGGGCAATCAGGTTAGTCATGGCAAATCAACTCAACAACAACGGGGCCGTTTACTTGACCATTGTTGATCCTGTTGTTATGGGAAATGCTAATGACAATAATCATCAGCTGCTGCGGGAGCACGCTGTACCTGCTATATACAATTTATTAAATCTTTACGCCATGAGTCAAACAGCGATTCTGACTGCGGTATTTTCTATGGAGAGGAGCACAGGGCATGAGATTTGGTGGAGTCCAGTTATGCTTTCAGGATTCATCTCAGCAGCAATGATTGCTGCCGTTCTGCACGGATTCTTTGAAGAGTCCAGTGTTATGAGAGGTGGGAGTCATCTCCGCAATTTCTTAATTAACCACTGGATGTGGGTTCTACAAAAAGCTACAATTCTCATGATGTTACTGGCTATTGCACTGTGCCTCCTCTTCTCATTCACTCGTCTCCTCTTTCCTCGCCCATCATTTTCCTCGCCCATCATAAATCTCCTTCTTAGAAGGAAGTTCCTGCTTATGAATGTATGTAGGAGCTTGAAAATGTTTTCCGCAGTTTACAATAGAAAGTTCTCAAAAGCTACAATTCTCATGATGTTACTGGCTATTATTGCACTGTGCCTTTTTTGTTAGAGATAATGCTTTATTAATGGCTATGTTGAGTTGGAGATTGGTTTAAAGATTTGTAGGAGGATGTTGAAATATTCTCTCAACCTATCCCTCCAAGAGTGAGAGCACTGATCTGAATCCAGTTATATATACCTATGTAATCTCTATGTATTAGTATGCAATAATACACAAACTGTGTGTTTTTCTGTGTGATGCAATTTTCAAATCTTGTCATCCTCCTTCTCATTCACTCGTCTCCTTTTTCCTCGCCCATCATAAATCTCCTTCTTAGAAGGAAGTTCCTGCTTATGAATGTATGTAGTAGCTTGAAAATGTCTTCCGCAGTTTACAATAGAAAGTTATCAGTTTATAATAGAAATAGGTTGATACGAATTTTTATTTTGAAAATAAGATGGAGGATGTGAGAATGAATGGTGGTCATATATGCTTAAGCTGTAGATACGGCTCCTGATTATCTATATAAACATTCATCATTCGTTGTGGATTTTACCATTTACAATAGATTTTTTATCATCCTGCTGTGATTTTTGCAATTGCTTACAATAGAAATGAATGTAATATAATATAATTTGTACATGGTAAAGAATGTAAAAACTATTGAAAAGGAGAATTGTTACCTGTGTCATTAATCAATGATGTAGTAGATAATCATAATCACTAATTAATCTTAGTGATTATTAGTATGAGTGTATGTATTTAATAACACTTTTTATATATACAATTAATTATTTTTAGTATGAGTGTATGCATGATTTAACAAGGATTGTATGGAAACTCAGTCCTTGTTGAGTTAATTGGGAAATACACAAGAAATAATAAACTTAATATAACTAAATGTATAAGTGATAAAAAAAATTTGTCAAAAGATAATAATTGAAGGTTATTTGTTATTCAAATGTATAATATACCGAGCTTAGATGTGGTGATTGGTGAAAAATATTGATTATGTAATTAATTCTACATATTGAAAGACTTGAAGGAACAATAACACTTCAATTCTATCAACCAATTAGAATGAAAAACACAAATATTTTTTATTATATCCAAAAATATTTATTTGTTTTCATATGTTAAACATTACATTGTATATACAAATTTATGGTAAAAGACATATTAATGTCACATCAATGTCACTTCAAAAACAAACTCATTGCTATAGTTCCATAATATGGACTAATAAATCTTTAAAAACATATTATTAATAAAATTATTAAACAACAAAAAAAAAAAAAAAAAAAACACTAAAAAATATATATATAAAATAAAATATATAGAAGACAAAAAATCCTCACAACAATATAATAAATTGTACTTTACAAATCATATAAAACCATGTAAAATCTATTTTTTAATTTCCCATTGATTGAAGATGGACGAAACAACTAAGAGAGCATTATAAATTTCAATGATTTTGAAATAGTTACATAATTATTTAAAAAATTGTCCATTCATTGATGAACTTTGAGAATTCTCGATGGCTTTCTGAATGGACTTATTCATGAAATCAGGTTCATCAATACCCATTCGTTTCAAAAATGGTCACTGAAAGCATTTGAGATACGTGTTTCATTCGTTTCAAATACATATATAGATAAGCAAGTAGAAGGATTGTTATTGATATTATCCATATCTATGTGACTGGATTCTCTTATTTGTAATTTTAAAGTCAAATCTACCATTTTTTAAATATTATATGATTTCAGCTTTTCAAAAAACAAAAACATATTGATAAAAAAATATAAATACTTTAAAATTAACTAAACCATTCATCTCAAATGATTTATATCACATCCATTGGAATTTAGTCATAGTCTATTCTAACATTGAATTCAAATAATAATATGTGATATTGATTCTTTTATTGGTAATTCAAATAACACTAAATTATTTGTTTTGAATTTTTAAAAAACTATTTATTTTTACTTCATTTAAAATTATTTATTTTTAGTTTCTAAATATTAGTGATAAATGGTAACAAATTAATTATTTTAATAATAATAATTTAATTTAATTTTAAGGTCAAACAAATTTTAACATAGACTCCCTTATGTAATGATTTGATTGTTGTAAGTTTACATATGTGTACATATCCCTCTTCCCTTGGGATTTGAACTTTAGGAGGAAACATTACAGATCATTTGTAAAAGATGTTTTGATAAGGAAATCAAATTCTTGTTTGGAAAATAATCATCTTTATACTATTCAAATCACCATTGTTCCATCTAATCAACCTCACTCCCTTTAGCCAAGAGTGCAACACACACATATTATACTATTGAATCATATAAGAAACCTTGTTTCCCTTAGGGAAGAGTGCAATCCACATGTATACTATTGATAAGACTAGAAGGTATAAAACTTAAATTTTAGGGAAGAGTCTATTGATACATCTATCACCCATTCTTAGGAAGAGCCTGGTTAGGAAACAAAAGTATAATTAATTGGAGTATTTTTTCCTCAAGGAAAAAGTGTAACTTTATTAAAAGAAAAAAAATACATTCTAAATAATGCATGCAGAGAGAATGCATTTAGTCTGAGAAAACATTTCAACCCCAAGAGGAAGAAAGACGCATAAAAAATGGCCCTCTAGAAGCGGCTCCAAAACAATTGAAATCTACATGAAAAAAATAGCCACCAAACTCAGCCAAGAAAAAACTGCAGAGGCAGACCAAAAGAAAACTTGGACGGACGAGGCCAAAGAGGCAAGTAAACCCCTCAAGATATGGAACCAGAGGGACAACAAGAAAAGGAGTCCTCCAACCATGGAATAGAAAGCCATAAACTACATGCCTAACAAGACCTCAAAGCGTTGACCGAGGCCTCAAAATCAACACTGCACGCCCGAAAAGAGAGGGCCTCAAAGCTCTAACTCAAACACCAAAAAAGAAGCAACAACCCCATCATCCACCCCACAAAAAAACGAAGCATGAGAAGAGTGCAAGGATCCCCAGCCACCAAGGCCACCGAGAAAACCCTAACAATGCATCAAGCCCTGAACAAACTAGTAGGGATGGATCGGCTAGATCCAACCACAAGAAACTTCAGAAAAAGCTTCACGTGCACAAAAGGTTGTAGCAGAAATAGGCTAGAACCCTACATACATCGGATCAGACAACAAAAGACCAAATCTGAATCGAAAACCAAAAGAAAACACAGTAAAGCACCAGATCAAGGACGATGCACCCACAGGAAAAGCATCACACTGGAAACAAAACAGATCCGCACAAGGGAAGTGCGGCCACCATTCATCACACTGGGAAATAAAAAGATAACCAAATACATCCAAGAGAGAGCGCGGCCACCACCAAAAGAGGAAACTCCTACATCAAACTGAGGCCAAGAAAGAACGAGACGGCTGGAAGAGGAGCACCCACACAAGATCCTGCGATCAGGGCTACGGCTAGGGTTTCCCTAGCCACAACCCCATCAACACATCTCCAATATGTATTCAAAAATTTCCCTAGCCACAACCCCATTTCCAATATGTATTCAAAAAATTCTTTCAATACAAGAGTCTAGTCAAATCTCCAAATTCGAACCTTTAACAATGTAGCTTCAATGGGCTTAAATAGCCTTTACAAACTTCGACTAGGATCCTCAAAAGATGGATCTGAATGCCACTTATCAAATCAAATCTAATCTGATTACAAGAAGGTAGGATGTGATCTTATTTTGAAGGAATAGGAATCCCTATCTAAAATCAAGTCTTCGACTACCACATGAACTTCCTTGAGGCTGTAGGAGTCTCCCTTGAGCTATATCCACCACATGGGCTATGAGTCACCACTTAAAAAACCGAAGAAAAAGGTCAAAGTTGACCAAAAATCCTCCACGCAGAAGGTTGAAGAGTTGGTAACGCAATACACCGGAAAAATGCAGTTTGCGCTACCAACTTGTTGTAGATGGTTGTTTTGACCTTTATGCATGAAGAAATGACTTTGAAGGTAAATTGAAGGATGGAAGTAGTCTTTTTAGACAAAATTCTCTGCAAGTGACTTGGAATTGTACTCATCAAAACCTTAACATACCTACCTCTTACTTCTTAAGGGTTATCATAGGCAAAGAACAAAATAACTATTCAACATTTTGAAGACAAAAAGGTGGACAGTGAGCCCCTTCATGAATACCAAAACTTGAGCACAAAAACTTTGAAAATACCCCTATAAATCAATCATCTTGCTTGGAAGAACTGGGAGAAGTGGTCTCTTTCAATAAGATTGCCAAGTTCTTCTTACTAAGCATGTTCTTAGCCAAATATATGTCTTTAGTCAGCTTCCTATTGTCTGTTCTCAAGCTGAGGTTATTCTTGTACATATTAACCAATTGTTTCCTCTGAATCATATTTTTCCTTATGTTCCTCTTGAGATGATTACACTCCTCTGTTAGTTCATCTATTTGACTTGAAAGTTGTCTGTTGAGTGTAACATTCTCTTGATGTAATTTCTGGTTCTTCTCCTGAACTTCTTTGAGCTGTCTATCTACATCCTTTAGTAATTGAGCCCAATTAGTTTTAGGTCCTTGATATGTCTTTGGAGTTGGCTCTGTTGGAGATTCACTTAATTGGACTATGGCCTCAAGTGCTTCCTTTCCAAGAGGAGAAACTTTGAATTTTGACAACCTAGTTCTAGGCTTGATAACCTTAGTGCTTGGATGAGATTCCTCTGCTAGTACAAGTTTTCTTCTGGATGATTTTCTGAGGGCTGGTGTACCATTTTTAACTTGGAGAGTCTGGGGATTATCTTCAATTTACATTTGAGGAAGCCCCATAGGAGGCTCTAGTTGTTCTTCAATAACTACCTCTTTAGCCTTTCCTTTTCTCTTATCTATTTTATACACTTGGACAAGTGAAGGTTCTTGAGGAATAGGTTCTTGAGAGGAATGTGGTACTTCAGATGAGGGAGCAGAGGAAGGTATTACAATCTTCTTCCTAGGAATCTTGAATTTTGAAGGAGAAATAGGCAGGTCAATTTGGTAATTAGATACAAATAGGAAAGTGGACCAATCCTTCCCTTCCTTCTTCAATTGTTCAATGACTATGAGTTTGATTAAGGCATGGTGAAAGATGGATTTTTGAAGTCTATCAGGCTTTCGTTGTGTAAATGAAATCATTCTTTGCAAACTCATGAAAAGAAAATAAGATAAGTCTATTTCCTTCTTACTAGTGAAGTGGAGAAGCAGTTTGAAATGGTACTGCAAAATCCAGTTGTACCTCCCTTCGCAAGTAAAAAATATCTGAATGATGAACAACAGCTTATCATACTCCTCTAACATCCACTTCCTTGGAACACCCTTCACCAAATCATCTCCCCTATGCTCGGGCTTGAGCATGTCTTGACACCAGTCCTCCTTTTCTAATCTCCTTACCTTGAACCAAAGTTCCCCTGTCCTAGGAATCTCAGTCACTTTTGCAATCAAATCCACTGTCAAATGAATTTCCAAACAAAGTCTCCTAAAACCTCCATATGATATCCTTTGAGCTTCTGACAAAACCTCCAGCATCCCATGCGCTTCAAAGAATCTACATGATTAGGGTTTTTCTCAATAAGAGTAGTATCAGTAGGTTCGAACCTGACCATAGAGCTTGACCTCTTCCTGTGGATAGGATCTTTCCTTGGAGCCATCTGAAAATCAATCTGTTACAGAGAACACTTATGTACACAAAAGTCAGTTTACAAAAAACCAACGAAAAGATTTCAACATGAAAAATCCCCGTAGAAAATTTGAGACTGATGGATAGCTGAGTGTTTGGAGGGAGATTTGAATACTTGACGATGACTTTTGAGCTTCCAGAATCCTCTTTGATACACTTTCCCCAATCAAATTGGGTTTAAATGATGAAACAAAGCAACAACACGAGTTTGTAGCATGCCATGTAGAAAAATGATGAGTTGCGCTGACAACTTTTGCTGAGTTGGTAGCGCTTCACATACAAAATTGACCAAATGTGCTACAAACTCCTCATAATGGAAAATGATGATGAAACAAAGGTCAAATCATGACTTGAAAGTAATGATGGATCACTAAGGACCAAAATCGACTCTTTATAATCCCTAACTCAGTTTTAGCATGTAAATGACTTGACTTTAGCAATAAAACTTAGGACAATGACCTTGATTACCACTTAGTCGTCTACCAACATCATTTGACATGAACAAGACTTGATGACTGGACTCAATGAAGGACACACCATGTTGAATGACTAAGGAAAACAAAGATTAAAAAAAAAAACTACCTAAGGCTTAAATAAAATGAAATTTCATTGGGAGATAACACTACCAAATTGTCATCAAATATTTATCTCACTCTTTAACTCCTCTATGATGCCATTGCATTGCTTGTTCCTATCATCTCCATCACTTCTACATGTATTTTTATATTATTTTGGTTTCTCCTTTGAAGGCTTGTTGTCTTTTTCTAGGGACTCTCCATTTTCTTAGTCCCCTCCTACTCCTTGGATGATTCAACTCCTCAACTTCAACAAACATTCTATCATAGCTAAGCAAAAAATATGTACAACTTTTCTAAGAGAACTTTATGTCACCATATAACATTTTGTTATGTTAATCCCCTATATCTTGGGTCATGACATTTTTATTTTTATATTATTGTTGTCATTAGTTGTAGGCTTATTATTT
>SNQJ01S0078223.1:59297-79608 GCA_010110895.2 Picea sitchensis
TGTTCCATCCCATCCATGGGAAAGTATATCCATGGATTTTGTAGGGGGTTTACCCATGACCAAAGGGGGTCATGATTATTTGTATGTTGTAGTGGATAGGTTCAGCAATATGTGTATCTTGATGCCTTGTAAAAAGTAGATCACTGTTGAGAAGATTGCTAATCTCTTATTTCATCATGTTTGGGTTCACTTTGGATTACCCACATTTATCGTCTCAAATCGAGATACTCGATTCCTTGGAAACTTTTGGACTAGCTTGTGGAGAATGATGGACACCAAAATGAAGAGGAGCACTTCTTTCTATCTGCAGACCGACGGACAGACATAAGTGGTAAACTGAATAGTGGTACTTTTGCTTCGAGGCTGCTACAGCAAGCGTCCAAAGGTATGGGATGAAAAAATACCCTATGCACAACATGTGTACAACCTAGCTTTACATTCCTCCACTCAGAGTTCACCTTTTGAGACATGTTTTGGGTACTTACCAAAGGTTCCGTTGGACTTCATGTATGAGAGAGATTTCGACATAAATGAAGATAGAATTGAGGAAAAAGCCCATTGTTAACCCTGCAGCCACCAAATCGAAAACTAATATGTAGCGAAAAGATTACATAAACAGATCAAACATAAAACACGAGCATTTAAGTGGTTCACCCAATCGTTGGGCTACGTCCACCAAGTAGAGGTATTGGTTTTATTATTGTTCATAGCATGAAGAGTTACAGCGAGCTCACTCCACTCATCTCACTCCTAGCCTCTACAGGCATACATGAATTTATAGCAAGTTACATGAGAAACTGACTATTGAATGCGCTCATATACATATTCTAAATTGGTCTCATTAGTTACAACCAATGCTGAATAATAGGATCTAGAATCCATTCTTGGAGAAATTCGTTGTCACCAAATTCCAACAATATCCACCTTGACAATAATTAACCTTATACCTTGCTCCTTCTTTTGTTCATCATCTTTTCTGCAAGCCAAGAGAAGCCAAGCACCATCGTAGTTTCTCTAAAAGCATTGGTTTTGTGAACATGTCTACATAGTTCTCTTTTGTATGAATGTTTTCAAGAGAAACTCCACCTTCATTGATGACATGTCTTACAAAATGGTACCGAATAGGAATATGTTTAGTTTTATTGTGGTAGGATGGATTCTTGGCCAAGTGAATAGCACTTTGACTATCACAAAGTAGCTTTACTTTGTCCTTCATCCTTCCAAACTCACTAAACAAACCTTTTAACCAAACCGCCTCTTTGCAAGCATGTGAAGCAGCTATGTATTATGCTTCTGTAGTGGATAAAGCAACAATGTTATGTAGCTTTGACATCCAACTAATAGCTCCACCTGCAAGAGTAAAGACATATCCTGAAGTTGACCTCATTTTGTCCAAATCACTTGCAAAATCAGAATCAACATATCCACATACTAACTCACAACCATCGTTATAGGTGATACAATAATCACTTGTGCCCCTCAGATACCGAAGTACCCATTTCACTACTGCCCAATGCTCTTTACCTAGATTTTCCATATATCTGCTGACAACCCCAACTGCATGTGAAATGTCTGGTCTTGTACTAACCATCGCATACATTAAGCCTCCTACTGCATTAGCATACAATATTCGAGACATATGTTCCTTTTCTTCTTTTGTACTAGGAAAAAAACTTGAAGAAATCTTAAAATGGGAAGCTAAAGGTACAGAAACTGGTTTCACACTATTCATATCAAACCTCAAAAGTATTTTCTCGACATAATTTTGTTGTGACAACCAAATCTTACCATTCCTCTTGTCTCTGAATATCTCCATGCCCAAAATTTGCTTTGTTTCTCCTAGATCTTTCATATCAAATGTCCTAGCCATTTGAGCCTTTAACCTTTTGATATTAGTTATGATTTTTCTTGCTAAAAACATATCATCAACATATAATACTAAGATAATGAATATGCCATTATTCAATTTCTTAAAGTAAACACAATGATCATACTCACTCCTTGTAAATTCTGGCTCATCATGAAAGAGTCAAATTTCTTGTACCATTGTCTGGATGACTGCCTCAGACCATACAATGATTTCTTGAGCCTGCAAACAAATTTCTTGTAGTGATTATGAACGAACCCTTCAGGTTGTTCCATTTAAATCTCCTCATCCAAATCTCCATGTAAGAAAGAATTCTTAACATCCAGCTGCTCCAACTCCAAATCAAGTAATGCAGCCAATGCTAACATACTTCGAATTGAAAGGATTTTAACAATTGGTGAAAAAAATATCATGAAAGTCAATACCTTCTTTCTGAGAATATCCTTTTGTAACCAACCTTGCTTTGTACCTCTTTCTCTAATCATCAACACCCTTCTTTAGCTTGTAGACCCATTTGCAACCTACAGTTTTCTTGTCTCTTGGAAGTTCTACCAAGTCCCATGTAGCATTCTTCACTAAAGCATTCATTTCATCCTTCATTGATTCTTTCCATTTTTCACTGTTAGAACCCTCCACAGCTTCCTGATAGCACGAAGGTTCATCATCATTAGTACTTAAAGAAACTAATGAAACAAAAGCATCATACCTTCTTGGAGAAACTCTGACCCGTGTAGACCTCCTTAGGGGATTTTGTGGCTCATCCACAATATGTTGATTTTCATCATCATCCATGTTTTCCTCTGTAAGAACCTCTTCATGAAAATCTCTTTGATCTTATTCCCTCAGAAGTCTTGTGACTCCCTGTTCTGCTTGAGTCACTCTCCTTATCCAACTTCTTTTCTATTCTCTCCAAACTCTATAACAACTTTACATTGAATTCTCCATGTTTTTCATGAGTTTTCCTGAGCTTTCTGCTATCTTCTCGGTGAGTTTGGGCATATTTCTACAATTTTTCAATGATCTTCCTCAGATTTCCTTCCTTGTCTATCTCTTTTATGTGCCCATTGGAGTTCTATCCTTCAACTCCCAAGTGGATGTCCATTCCTTTTCTTTCATTTTTTGAATGAGAAGCATTATGTGTCTCTTCCATTTCTTTGCCCTCAGTGGAAACTCTAAATGGTTTTGGCAGTTGCTAACCTTCTACAAATGCAACTTGCATACAACTGGAATTTGTCAGGTCATTAATCCTTAACAAATTCTACAGCATTCAAAAACAACTTGATTCAAAAAAACATTCGGTTTCCATGAATTTTCTAAGCTTTGCTCGACTCTGTAGTGCACTCAGGCCTTAGCCCTTTTCTCTTAGTCTCCCAACCCATGCGACCAAGGGCATTACCAAGCGTTAGGTCTCAAGGTTCTCTAATCGGAACTTCGGGGTTTCGAGTTTCGGGATTTTGGTCCTGGAGGCTCTCACACTCGCTTCCCTCTCCAACCCCCGACTTTCGAACTTCCGACCTTTCTAGCCACCAGGATCACAACACAGCTATAACCAGCCATGGTGGTGACACTTGGTGTACTCAAGAAGGTCCACGTTACCTCAGGTGTCGCCATCCGACCCCACTGCGTTTAATTTTCCTTCAAGGCCCACTGGCATGTGGCACAGATCCCATGGGTCCACATCCATCCAAGTGTCGTCAACCCGACCCACTACTTCGACTCTTGGAGATTTCATGATTTTGGGCTTCAGAAGTGTGCATCAACACATCCCACTTCTCCCGACAACCGAACTCCTAAAATTGCTCTCTACTCTTCTTCTCAATCCAACGAACGAGATCCATTTCCCAGATCTATGGTGTAGATCTTCTCGGGACTTCGGAGTTTTGGGTTTCGAGGGTTTGTGTCTTAGCGCACACCTCTTTTCCCAACATCTGAACTCCCAAAAGGCTTCTCGGATATCCTCCTGACACCTTCTCCGTATCTAACAGTCGTAAAGTTTTTTTCCTTCTTTCCGAACAGATCATACAGTTCCAACATCCAAAGTGTTGAGTGCCCTCTCTCTGTGGTCAAATACCACACAAAATGTGGTTTTATTCTACCGCTACTTCTCCTGAGCTTCATACACAACCAAGTACCCCATTAGCACTCAAAAACATTCTAAGGTTCAAAATTAGTCTTGTAGACACAATTTCCTCTCAAAACCTTGGGTCCAAAGACCACTTATCCGGCCCATCTCGGCTCAGCATTGAAACCGTAGGCTCTGATACCATATTGTAACATCCCCATCCATCAACCCACTTGTTGGGCAATGCTACTACGTGGAACATTATCATACTTAAAAATATAGCATGCATATTAAATCTAATTAACAAATTTAATCAAACAACACGAAGTAAGCACATACTTACTGCTAATATGCATCCTCAAGGACATTAACAATAACCCATATGTGCAACAAAATACATGATAACACATAAGCATCACCGACATGCAAAAAACATAATATTAGGCACCAACTGATACTTATCTTTGAAACTGTAGTAATTCCACCAACTGCGTGCAGACCATCCATGAAGCTCCCAACCTTAGATCGCTCTTCTCATCACTCTTAGCAGTAGGTCACCCCCCAGTTGGGACTAAGCTCCACCGGGCAGGGAATCCTAGGATAGGAAAGGTCAGCAGAAGACACATAGTTACAGAGGAAGGATTCTCTCCCAGGAGTCACTTATGCCCTCTGCTCACAGACCCTCATTCCCCACATGCCTGTCCCACCCCAGGAGTATACACCTTCACTGTCACCTGGACAGTCCTTCGACTGCTAAACCTCCCTTGCCTTGGGCTTTAGCAACAGACTGGACTGGAAGTCTCCGAGCTCTGTGGCAACTACAGGACCCCTTCCAGGAGTTCTCACTTCCTCCGCGCACTCTCTCACCTGGAGAGAGTGGCTCACAGGCTTGGAAACCTGTTCTTTTGACCAATTCCAACATGGTGAGGACACAACAACAAGGTTCAACAATGCACAGTCAATGGCAACAACCTCACACGGTCAAGAAATGTGTGGCCACAACAACCCACTGGGATAGCACAACACGAATTAGGCAATTTCAGGTTCTCAACCATGCAACATAGGATGGGTTCATGGTTCTGGTTTCGGAGATGCATGAGGGTGTATAGAGATCCCACACAAAGACTTAACGGTTCAGATAAGAATTCCCCAGAACAAACACCGAAACAAAGGTCGATCATGGACACCCATGAGTTCAAACGGAGGACGGAAAAATGGGAGGTTGAACTCCCAACATGGCTCCCTTCTCTGGTTTTAACTGCATGCACCTAGGTCGACACCTGTCTCCCTGGGGATGCATGCTCCCCATTTTCACACGTTCCCCCTTCCAGGAACTTAGGATAAAACATAAACATTTACACACCTTTGGAATAATATTTAATTATTATCCCCAAGGTCTTAATCTCTTAAGCTTAGCCCTTCTCCCAACCTTTCAGCCCCCTCTCCCTTACCCAGACTTTGTGGAAGCTTAGTCCCCCATCATTCATTCATCGTGGTCGGTCCACATGCAGAGATGTTTTTATATTAATAATGTGCATCATTACATGTACAAAAATCAGGCTCTTGGCCTTCAACACTTAGACTCTCTGGCCTAATAAACACATAAGCCCACCATTCGGGCACGTCCTTGGGGCATTACAATATTCAATCCTAGGCTTGAATCTACCTGATTATACCTCTAATTTTGCACCATGTGCAAGTAACCGCTTCTGATAGAATTATGCATAGTATATAATTTTTTTCAATTAATGCTACATGTCATTGTTTATCCCAATTGATGAAGGACACAATGCACCAAATTAAAATATGAATCTTTAGATGCATTCCTCTTTGAAACATTTTTCAAATGATTGTACTCATGCCCCAATATGAGTTCTGAGCGAAAGGTTACAACATTTACATGTTTCCCATTCCACTCTTCTTGTTGCCACAACAATCTCTTTTATCACTTTCTGAGCAATTATAACGCTCAATTTAAAATTCTAGGTTGACAACTGTCCTCTACTCCTCAATAACTTTCCAACTACTATTTTTTTTCTTAAATCCGAGCTCCGAGCTGAAATTTATGGTGGAAAAATTGTTAGATTCAAAATGAAGAAAATATCAAAAACATAATGTAAATAACTGAAGCAATCAATAAACTATGAAGAACAGAGATAAATAAACAAAGGCAGAAAAGGCATACTCTATTCATCAATGCTTCTATAAATGATCATGTACATAGATGTACATATATAATACAAAAGACCATAACTATCATGTAACTGTATAACAATTAGGTTAACTTAACTAACCAACTAACTTATGATTAGTGTTTTAACATCCCCCCTTAATCATAAGTTCGTTCTTGCCTGAAAAACTGCCATTACTTGACAATCACATGTGTCAAGCGAATATGCAGAGGGCTGGCTGAAGATGCTCTCTAAACTCTGAAAAAAAAATAGCAGAAGTTGATGTCTTCTACTAAATTGGTGGTTTAAGGTTGACCACAAACTCATCTGGTGGTTTCAAGATGACCACAAACCAATCTGGTGGTTTCGGGATGACCACAAACTGAATGTCTAGCAAAAGATGATGTCTTCTACTAAATGGCATGGTTTTAAGTTGACCATAAACTAACAAGAGCTCAAGGCTCAAAAATCTGAAAATATAACAAGCAAAGCTTCATGTCTTTTGCTCAATTGGTGGTTTTAAGATGACCACAAACTATATCAAAAACAATATCATTTGTTCACAGGCTCTAAATCAAACTTGGAACCTGACTCAAAATCAAACTTGGAACCTGACTCAATTAGATTTCCCCTCTGTCAGGGACAAGTGGTTCCAATTCCCTTGACTGTCATTCGCAAGTATGGCCAAGAAGAGATCTAGCACATCAAAATGTCTTCCGGCGGAGTCTGAAAAATCGATATTCAACTCAGAAGACTACATCAACTGGGCCCCGATCATACCCTAAATCATTAAATCTTGAAAAACATTCATGTCCATCAACTGTAGAAATATCTCCAATCAAGTATGACTGTACTTGTGTATAAATTCGGCGATAAGACTACTCCAATAATTTGGCTTCCAAACGCCAACGCCAATTCCCTAACCATTCAAAATTAATTTTTTTCCGCTTGCGCTTTTGACACCTTACTGAGGGATGATTTGTCTTCCCACAAAATTTGCATGGGTGAAGATCAAAACAGTTTGACTTATCATGGCCAAACCGGTGACAGTGTTTGCACTGTATGGGTTCTTTATCCGACCGATTAGCAACATCATCATCAGCTATATCCTGTACCTGTTTCTTACCAGTATCCGCAAGCTATGTCGTCTTATCATCATTCAAAAAACCTCCACTCACAAAGCAAACAGGTTCACAATAATTAGGAAAATGAAAAAGGTTGTCAGCATCCTGTACATATCCTAGTCCATATCGATTTCGTTTAAATCGTAATTCTTCCCATGGCCGAACAATACATTTATCCGCAACTTTTTCTGACATAGGGACTTCATCTAACTGATCTTCATGTTTATGACTATCATCACTAATCAACTGAGTGTCTTCATTATCATCCTTGATGTCATTATGTTTGTTAAAAACACATTGTTGGTGTCGAAGCAAACTTAACTCATCAAACAACAACTTGTTTTGATGTTTGAACATATCAATCTTCTTGTGTGTTACTTGTAAACAAGTTATCACTGTACTATGGGTGCACTTGTTTATTGCAATTGTAGATTCTGTAGTTGAGTTAATTAATGTGCGCAATATTGTAAATAGTTCTTCAATTCTTTCCATTATGCAGAATATGGAAGAGAGATGTTTGTTGATGCCACACAATTCAATTTTGTATCCTATTGTGCATGCCAAGAGCGATCGTCCTGTTGCATGAATGCCAAAAAATCTACAGGATAACCAATAACGCACACAAAGATCCTAAGACCCCCTTATTCAATTTCGGGTGGGTCAAGGATGCAAAGACAAATTTACAATTTGATTATGTAGGATGATCCTATAACTCCTTTTACACACTTTTAAAAAACCCCACACCTTTACAAACACTCTTTAAATTGGCGATTACTTAGTTTTAACACTATACCCTTGAGTGTTTTAACACTATACAATCAAAGGCTTAACCCTAAAGACTATAGGGTCATCTTTTTAAAGACTTTACAAATATCTTTCAAACATAATTCTGAAAAATCTAATAAAAATAAAGCATATATATATATTAAGATCTAGCTTTACCAAGTCAAGGCGCTTCCTTTTGCAATGGATGCACATCCACCCTAAAAAATGGCAGAAGACCGCCCGCCACCAATATCGATCCTCCAATTTCCGCCCTAGAAACCGTAAAAAAATAACAAACTTATCTTCCTCACCAATACCAAAACCTCCTCCAAAATGTCAAAAAAACCTCTTTACAATGCCAGAACATACTCTCACTGACAGGAACTTGTTTTTTTCTTACAACGCAAACCCCTATTTGAATGCCAGAATGAATTGCCCACTAAAACAGAGCAAGAATATTCTTGTTCTGGGGGATACCCATATGCAGTAAAGTCAGCATGAAAACTCCCTGCATGCTCATATTTTGCAGCTTGAAAGATCCTCGTGGATAAATTGTACAAATATGACGACTTCTCCAGGATTTAAATTTACTCAACCCCTTAAACAATGATCATGGTACTTTGTTTACTCGCTTACTCCTTCACGTACTTCAACATATTTCATTTTGACTTGGTTTGTGACTTGCAATGACTTCCAGTGAGAAGCTATATAACGCGAGTCTTGCAGGGAGGCGCATGGAGGAATATGAAACTCCAAACATAAATCAAATCAAATCCATCTTACTGGTCTGATTAATGAATGGGCTGCCGAAAAGGGCATTGGAGCGGTTATGTCTGCGTGCATTCTCTGTTAACTTTCATGCGGTTTCAGGCCTTGGTCAGTCAGAAGGCGGGGATTCCCCCAATCAACAATCGACCATTTTCACATGTTTTTATTGGATGAACTATTTCAATTCCTTGAACTCTCGCACAGGCACATAGGTATCAGTTCATACATCTTCAGACAAACATTTATTGAAATTTGCAATTCAACCCAATCTTGTACATGAAATATGTACATGAATTTTCTATCAGCTCAATCGACCTTTTATATCTTCATTATGGGCACTCCATCTCTTTTATTCATTCATCACGCAGCTCTTCATTCAATCACCACATACCATTACCAAATCCTATTGATCAGAAACAAACAGAACCATGCTTTGATAAATTATTTTTCCACAGGCTCGTAGGTATCATACATCAATCCCAATGATCATAAACTTGTTTTGATAAATCATTCGTCAATGTCCCGGCACACAGAATCATTCATTGCTCTGATACCACTGTTAGATTCAAAATGAAGAAAATAGCAGAAACATAATGTAAATAACTGAAGCAATCAATAAACTATGAAGAACAAAGATAAATAAACAAAGGCAGAAAATGCATACTCTATTCATCAATGCTTCTGTAAATGATCATGTACATAGATGTACATATATAATACAAAAGACCATAACTGTCATGTAACTGTATAACAGTTAGGTTAACTTAACTAACCAACTAACTTATGATTAGTGTTTTAACAAAAATAGTGAAGAAATATTCATTAGCATGTGCAATATAGTAGCAATGCTCAACAATCGTCTAATCATTTCTTGATTAGATCTCTATCATTGATCTGTCTTAATGGATTCATCGTGGATCTAATTCATATCTCTTCTTCATTTTGGGATTTCGCATTCTCCAATTTGCACCCTCTAGTTCTATCACGCTCTCTTTGCACTTATACTTAGATTCCTTACTATATTCACAGGCTCGCGGGTGGCGGACTCATAGACTCATAGCCTATCTCCATACCTTCCATGAACCCAACATCAAAATTTAGCTTCTTTTTCCTTCACGGACTCACACACTCACGGGCTCACAAACTCATAATCGTGTATCCTTCCTTTCATAAGTTCGTCTGAGAAGTCTCAACACTTAACCATTTTTCCACTTCCTACCACAGATTCGTGACAACTTGGCATTTAGATAAATTTCAATATCTTACCACAGTTTCGTGAGACTGACATTTGGCCTGCCACATAGCTCCACATCACACACCAATTGTCATCCCATCCAACATGTACCTTCCATTGTCGCAGTATATGTCTTCCTTATACCACATCAGTTGACATGTGGCCTCCACCTCATGTTGACGTTATTGTACAAAAAAAATACCCAAACTTTTTTGATTTTCTTATTTTTGAAATTTTTTTGGCTCAATTCTTCACATTACCCATAAAATTTCTCTCAATTTTACTGTGTTAATTTAAATAAACAAGTTGTAGACATACTCCAGAATTAATTTGTTGCGAATTTCTACTTCAATGTTCCGAGCTCAATCGGGACATTATGGTGCAAAATACACATAAAAATGAAATTTCTATTAAATAAAGTAATTCTTGTGTTGTTAGCGGATTATTGGATTGTTTGCGTTATATGCCTTCTGTTGGTGGCCCGGGATTTGAAAAGAGTTTTTTATACAAATTATCCAGATTCGAGTAAATATCTTTGGAAAAATTGGTTAAAAATAATGTTCAAAGAAAAGTATTTTTTAAGATAATATGCTTTATGAGAAAGTGATACATTTTAATAGAATATGCGCTAGGTCTCAAGGTTCTCTAACCGGAACTTCGGGGTTTTGGGTTTCAGGATTTTGGTCCTGGAGGCTTTCACACTCGCTTTCCTCTCCAACCCCTGACTTTCGAACTTCGGACCTTTCTAGCCACCGGGCTCACAACACAGCTATCACCAACCATGATGGTGACACTTGGTGTACTCAAGAAGGTCCACGTTACCTCAGGTGACGCCATCTGGCCCCAGTGCGTCTAATTTTCCTTCAGGGCCCACTGGCACGTGGCATAGATCCCGTGGGTCCACATCCATCCAAGTGTCGTCAACCCGACCCACTACTTCGGCTCTTGGAGATTTCGTGATTTTGGGCTTCAAAAGTTTGTGCATCAGCACATCCCACTTCTCCCGACAACCGAACTCCCAAAATTGCTCTCTACTCTTCTGCTCGATCCAACAAACGAGATCTTTTTCCCAGGTCTACAGTGTAGATCTTCTCGAGACTTTGGAGTTTCATGTTTCAGGAGTTTGTGTCTCAGCGCACACCTCTTTTCCCGACATCCGAACTCCCGAAAGGCTTCTCGGATATCCTCCCGACACCTTCTCTAGATCTAACGGTCGTAAAGTTTTTTCCTTTCTTTCCGAACAGATCATACAGTTCCAACATCCAAAGTGTTGAGTGCCCTCTCTCTATGGTCAAATACCACACAAAGTGTGGTTTTATTCTACCGCTACTTCTCCTGAGCTTCGTACACAACCAAGTACCCTGTTGGCACTCAAAAACATTCTAAAGTTTGAAATTAGTCCTATAGACACAATTTCCTCTCGAAACCTTGGGTCCAAAGACCACTTATCCGGCCCATCCAGGCTTAGCGTTGAAACCTTAAGCTCTGATACCATATTGTAACATCCCCGACCATCAACCCACTTGTCGGGCAATGCTACTACGCGAAACATTCTCATACTTAAAAATATAACATGCATATTAAATCTAATTAATAGATTTAATCAAACAACACAGAGTAAGCACATTCTTACTGCTAATATACATCCTCAAGGACATTAACAATAACCCATATGTGCAACAGAATACATGATAACACATAAGCATCACTGACATGCAAAAAACATAATATTAGGCACCAACTGATACTTATCTTTGAAACTGTAGTAATTCCACCAACTGCGTGCAAACCTTCCACAAAGCTCCCAACCTTAGATCACTCTTCTCATCACTCTCAGTAGTAGGTCACCCCCCAGTTGGGACTAAACTCCATCGGGCGGGGAATCCTAGGCTAGGCAAGGTCAGCAGAAGACACACAATTATAGAGGAAGGATTCTCTCCCAGGAGTCACTTACGCCCTCTGCTCACAGACCCTCATTCCCCACATGCCTGTCCCACCCCAGGAGTATACACATTCATTGTTACTCGGACAGTCCTTCGACTGCTAAACCTCCCTTGCCTTGGGCTTCAGCAACAGACCAGACTGGAAGTCTCTGAGCTCTGTGGCAGCTACAGGACCCCTTCCAGGAGTTCTCACTTCCTCTGCGCACTCTCTCACCTGGAGAGAGTCTCTCACAGGCTTGGAAACCTGTTCTTTTGACCAATTCCAGCATAGTGAGAACACAACAACAAGGTTCAACAATGCACAGTCAATGGCAGCAACCTCACACGGTCAATAAATGTGCAGCCACAACATCCCACTAGGATAGCACAACACGAATCAGGCAATTTCAGGTTCTCAACCATGCAACATAGGACGGGTTCACGGTTCTGGTTTTGGAGATGCATGAGGGTGTATAGAGATCCCACGCAGAGACTTAACGGTTCAGGTAAGAATTCCCCAGAACAAACACCGAAACAAAGGTCAATCATGGACACCCGCGAGTTTAGTCGGAGGAAGGAAAAATGGGAGGTTGAACCCCCAACACGACTCCCTTCTCTGGTTTTAATTGCATGTGCCTAGGTCGACACCTGTCTCCCTAGGGCTGCATGCTCCCCATTTTTCACACGTTCCCCCTTCTAGGAACTTAGGATAAAACATAAACATTTACACAGCTTTGGAATAATATTTAATTATTATCCCTAAGGTCTTAAGCTCTTAAGCTTAGCCCTTCTCCCAACCTTTCAGCCCCCTCTCCCTTACCCAGAATTTGTGGAAGCTTAGTCCCCCATTACTCATTCATCATGGTCGGTCCACACGCAGAGATGTTTTTATATTAATAATGTGCATCATTACATATACAAAAATTAGGCTCTTGGCCTTCAACACTTAGCCTCTCTGGCCTAATAAACACATAAGCCCACCGTCTTATATAAACTTGGCTCACCAGCCTATAAAACATAATTACAATTCATAATGCAATTGGGGCACGTCCTTGGGGTATTACAATATTCAATCCTAGGCTTGAATCTACTTGATTATACCTCAAATTTTGCACCATGTGCAAGTAACCACTTCTGATAGAATTATGCATAGTATATAATTTTTTTCAATTAATGCTACATGTCATTGTTTATCCCAATTGATGAAGGACACAATGCACCAAATTAAAATATGATTCTTTAGATGCATTCCTCTTTGAAACATTTTTTCGATGATTGTACTCATGCCCCGATATGAGTTCTGAGTGAAAGGTTACAAGATTTACATGTTTCCCATTCCACTCATCTTGTTGCCACAACAATCTCTTTTATCACTTTCTGAGCAATTATAACGCTCAATTTAAAATTCTAGGTTGACAGTTGTCCTCTACTCCTCAATAACTTTCCAACTACTATTTTTTTTCTCAAATCCGAGCTCCGAGCTGAAATTTATGGTGGAAAAATAGTGAAAGAATATCCATTAGCACGTGCAATATAGTAGCAATGCACAACAATCGTCTAATCATTTCTTGATTAGATCTCTATCATTGATCTGTCTTAATGGATTCATCGTGGATCTAATTCATATCTCTTCTTCATTTTGGGATTTCGCATTCTCCAATTTGCACCCTCTAGTTTTATCGCGCTCTCTTTGCACTTATACTTAGATTCCTTACTATATTCACGGGCTCGCGGGTGGCGGACTCACGGACTCATAGCCTATCTCCATACCTTCCATGAACCCACCATCAAAATTTAGCTTCTTTTTCCTTCACGGACTCACACACTCACGGGCTCACGAACTCATAATCGTGTATCCTTCCTTTCATTAGTTCGTCCGAGAAGTCTCAACACTTAACCATTTTTCCACTTCCTACCACAGATTCGTGACAACTTGACACTTAAATAAATTCTAATATCTTACCGCAGTTTTGTGAGACTGACAATTGGCCTGCCACATAGCTCCACATCACCTACCAATTGTCATCCCATTCAACAATGTTGATTTCTTTATAAGAAAGTGATTGGCTAAACTTTTTTCTTTTACTTTTAAGACCTTTATTTTTTGTTTTAAGGAATCTCAATTTTCTTTTTTGAATTTTTAAAACCTTTAAGTAATCTCAATTGGATTTTTTGTTTGGAATTTTGCTAGTATCATTTCCAGTCTCATTGCTTGAAACAGGTAAACATTATGAGAAACCCTTGTTTCCAGGTCTCATAATAGGTGACCTTCCCTCCGACCCCACTAACCACCCAACTTGTCTCTTTGGAATTTAATAGTGTTTAAATAACCCAAATGAGGCATGTGAATTATACTTAGTCATTCAAAAATAAAAAATCTAGGAGGCTGCGCCGTTATATTTGATTTATTTATTCGGGCCGTGCGTGCGTCGTATTCATTATTAAACAGCACATACAAGTCATTCAAAAATAAAAAAAATAAAAAATTTATTCAAAAATCGTTGATTTATTTTTTATTATACAAGTCATTCAAGTATATGTGTTAACTAGCAGATTCAAAAATAAAAAATAAAAAATTTATTCAAAAATCGTTGATTTATTTTTTATTATACAAGTCATTCAAGTATATGTGTTAACTAGCAGTTAAAAGCTCGCTGCAGCTTATTTTCTAGCTGAAGATCTTGTCATAGGAGCTGTAGGCTTGGGAAGCTCCACTGTTTTAGGACTCTGCTCAGCTACTCTCTCTTTATCCTTTCCCTTAGAACTTTGTGGAACTGTTGGTGCTGATTCTTTCTTTGACACTGATACATCTTTTGGTTTTGAAACGCTGGAAACCCTTTCAACCAGCTTCTTCTTCATCTCCCTGTTTTCATAATGAAATTGTGCTATGGCATGATGATCTTTCTTATGTTGTTCTTGCAATTCTCCAATGGTTTTGCCAATACATTTTCTTTTTTTCAATTATTTTCCAAGGGTTTTATTAATATATTTTGCAAAATCCATCAAAATGGACGATAGGAAGAAATCTGTTTTAGCCATAACTGATCTTGTCAATGTCTGACGGTAGGGGTCCATGGATTGAGTCATATTTGTTCATAATATTAACAAGTTTATTTAAAGACTTGATAAATTCATTGTAAAATGCCTTAAACTACATGTTATTTGCAGGCTTAAATATATCTGTTATTTGCAGGCTTAAATATATTTTTGAAAGCTAATTTAACCATGCTTACTTTTCTTTCATTTGGCAAATCAGGTTAATCATGACACACCAATTCAACAACAACGGGGCCATCTACTTGACCATTGATAATCATGTTCTTATTGCAGATGCTAATGATCATAATAATCAGCCGGTGGTGGATAACGCTGTAGCTGGTGGGAACATACAAATTCCTCAGTTACCTGCTAACTATATGTCAAGTGGTTTATACAACTTATTAAAGCTTTACGCCATGAGTCAAACAGCGATTCTTACTGCCGTCTTTTCTATGGAGAAGAACAGAGGGCATGAGATTTGGTGGAGTCCAGTTATGCTTTCAGGACTCATCTCGGCAGCAATGATTGCTGCCGTTCTGCACGGATTCTTCGAAGAGTCCAGTGTCAAGAGAGGTGGGAGTCATCTCCGCAATTTCTTAATTAACCACTGGATGTGGGTTCTACAAAAAGCTACAATTCTCATGATGTTACTGGCTATTGCACTGTGCCTCCTCTTCTCATTCACTCGTCTCCTCTTTCCTCGCCCATCATAAATCTTCTTTCTCAGAAGGAAGTTCCTGCTTATAGTAGTAGCTTGAAAATAGCTTCCGCAGTTTACAATAGAAAGTTCATAGGTTGATACGAATTTTTATTTTGAAAATAAGATGGAGGATGTGAGAATGAATGGTGGTGATAAGAAGCTGTAGATACGGCTCCTGATTATCTATATAGACATTCATCATCCGTTGTGGATTTTACCGTTTACAATAGATTTTTAATCATTGGTTGTAGATTTTACCATTTACAATAGATTTTTTATCATCCTTTGTGGATTTTACCGTTTACAATATAAATGAATGTAATATAATATAATTTGTACATGGTAAAGAATGTAAAAACTATTGAAAAGGAGAATTGTTACCTATGTCATTAATCAATGATGTAGCAGATAATCATAATCACTAATCAATCTTAGTGATTATTAGTATGAGTGTATGTATAATTTAACAATCAATCTTTCATATACAATCAATTATTTTTAGTATGAGTGTATGCATGATTTAAAAAGGGTTGTAATCCTTGTCGAGTTAATTGGGAAATACATGTTGAACAATAAAACTTAATATAACTAAATGTACAAGTAATAATTTTTTTTTGTTAAAAGATAATAATTGAAGGTTATTTGTTATTCAAAATGTATTATATACCTAGCTTAGATGTGGTGATTGGTGAAATTTATTGATTATGTAATTAATTCTGCATATTGAAAGACTTGAAAGAAACAATAACACTTCAATTCTATCAACCAATTAGAAATGAAAAACACATATTTTTATTATATCCAAAAATATTTATTTGTTTTCATATGTTAAACATTACATTGCATACACAATTTATGATAAAAAACAAATTAATATCACGTGGACTTATTCATGAAATCAAATTCATCAATACCCATTCGTTTCAAAAATGGTCGCTGAAAACATTTGAGATACTTGTTACAAATAGACAACTTCAAAATAACAAAGTTAATTAATGTTTCTCGTTGAATATATATATATATATATATATATATATATATATATATGAATTGAAAATATAAAAAACTTCATCTATTTATACAAATAAGGAGTCATTATTAGTTCTTCTTTAAGGCTTGTTAGTCTCTGATGAAGGTTTAAAACTATACTAATTCGTTTTGAGTTGATAATTAATTAGTTTTTTTGGGGTTGATAAAAAATATATCTCTTTTTTTCATAGTTGAACTTTGTTGCAAGTGATTTTACAATTTATAATAGATTGTTTATTAACTATGTAAATGGGAGTTTTTATATGTAAATGGAAGTTTTTATTTTGGTAATATGATGAGGATGTGAGAATGAATGTAATCTGGTAACTATTTGTAAAAGATCTTTATAGAATTGAAAATGAAGTTATTGTAATTTTAGATTAATTTTTTTAATAATATATTAATAAATAAACTTGTTATTAATATTAATTGACCATTAAAAAATAATATAATATAATATATAAGGAAAAAAATGTAAAAATATTAAAAAGGGAAAAAATGTAAAAATATTAAAAAAGAGAATTGTTACCTATGTCATTAATCATAATCATTAATGGTAGCAATCTTCCACATACAATCAACTACTTTTAGTATGAGTATATGCATGATTTAATAAATCATTAAAAACTTATTTTTTATAAAATTCAAAAAAAAATGAGATTCAATTCTCTTAACATTTTAATGATGATTAAATATATTTAAGAAAATAAATATAATTATAAAATAAATATCTCAAATCCCACAAATTCCCACAATAACATAATAATTGTACTTTAGAAATCATATAATTTGTACTTTAGAAATCATATAAAACCTAATGTTTAATTTCCATTGTCCATGTTTGCGAGTAATTATGATAGTGAATGGAGGTTCTGGTTCGAGCATGTGCCCAACTATTTGGCATTAGAGAGACATTGGTGCATGCATTAGAGGTATCTAATGTGCTTCAATACTTTATGTATCTTTTTTCGTATTTACACCTATAAAATTCGGAATGTTTAAAAAAACTAATAAAGCACAGGTAAATACATATATATATAAGGATTGTTATTGATATTATCCATGTCTCTGGGACTGGATTCTCTTATTTGTAATTTTGTGTGTGCTTCGACCGTCCATTTTTTATCAATATAATATTTCCCAGTTTTTTAAAAACAAAAACATATTGAAAGCTTGTTCCATTAGCATGCATTGGCTTAGGGAGAAGACTGGAAAATGAGGGAACGATTAAGCGCCTTATATTCCCGGGGGCAACTTACCCGCCCCAAATAAGAATTAGATTATAGACCTTGAAGCTAGCAAGGAGCCGATAGATACTACCTGCTTTAGTTCGAGGCAGAAAGAAAGAAACTTGATCATGAAGTTTCCTAAGAAAGAAATTGGTAATTGAAATGTCGAAAATTTGACTTAACTTGATCATGAAGTTTCCTAAGAAAGAAATTGGTAATTGAAATGTCGAAAATTTGACTTAACTTGATCATGAAGTTTCCTAAGAAAAAAATTGGTAATTGAAATGTCGAAAATTTGACTTTCCTTTAGGGATAGAAGTTCGAGCACGTTCTGTTAAATACATTCAATATATTAAATGATATACATATTATACTCGCATATCTACGTGATACTCGATAATTTCATTTGTATAAACTCGAAAAAGTTGAAACATTTATAGTTTCATATATGTAGGGGGATCCTGAAACAGTGTTTGGGTCACAACTTTATGGTTGTGAGGAAAAAACAAATGTCTCTGTTTCAAGCCAGAATTAAGAAGTCCTATAATCAATGATATACTTTTTTTTCTCTGCAAATAACCCCCTCTTAGGAACAAGTAAGGGAGCACGTCTCCATCCATATACTAGGTGAAGGTATAAAGTCAAGGTAAGGGTAAAGTCTGAGGTAGTCAGATGCCGGCCGTCCTGCTGATGCATATTGATAAAAATATAAATATTTGAGAAAATTAACTAAACCATTCATACATCCATTGAAATTTAGTCATAGCCTATTTTAACATTGGATTCAAATAATAATATGTGATACTGATTTTTTTTATTGGTAATTCAAATAATTAAATTATTTCTTTTGATTTTCTAAAAACTATTTATTTTTACTTTTTAAAAACTATTTATTTTTAGTTTCTAAATATTAGTGATAAATGGTAACAAATTAATTATTTTTAATAATAATAATTTAATTTAATTTAATTTTAAGGGCATAATCAAGATTTTGTGGGATAAGGGACTTCCTCTATGCAATGATTTGATTGCTAAAGTTTACATATGTGTACATACCCCTTCCCCCTTGGGATTTGAATGTTAGGAGGAAACACATAGATCATTTGTAAAAAGATGTTTTGATAAGGAAATCAAATTCTTCTTTGGAAAATAATCATCTTTATACTATTCAAATCACCATTGTTCCATCTAATCAACCTCACTTCATTTAGCCAAGAGTGCAACACGCACATATTATACTATTGAATCATCTAAGAAACCTTGTTTCCCTTAGGGAAGAGTGCAATACACATGTATACTATTGATACATCTAATCAACCTTGTTTTCCTTAGGGAAGAGTCTAATATTGATACATCTTATCAACCTTATTTCCCTTAGGGAAGAGTCCAATAAGACAAAGCATATTGATGTTCAGTATCACTTTGTGAGAGACATGGTTGAGGAAAAGAAGGTGTTGCTGGAAAAGGTTGACACTTTGAAGAATGTTGCAGATTCATTGACAAAGTCTGTGAGCACAGAAAAGTTCTCCTGGAGTAGAGTAACAATGGGCATTGATGCCCTGGATTGTTGACTATATAATCCCCTGGACCCCTGGATGCAAAGAAAACAGTAGGTGGGAAAATGTTGGGTATGTGTTATATTCTTTGCATGTGTGTGTGTGTGGGTGCATCAGATACGACAACTGCATCTGACGATCCCTTCACCTTTTGGGTGGTGTTTGCTATTTTTAGCAGATTTTGCTATTTTTAGTGGATTTGTAAATTAATCCCAGATTAAGGTATTAGGGTTTTGGTATCTATGGAATACCTAAAAACATTGTATATATTGTATGGTGAATGGTGAAATTTGATATAATGAAAATAAGAAAGGTTTTCCCCGTTGAGGGTTTCTGGTATAAAATCTCTGTGTACTCTGTGTATGAGCCATTGATTAATTTCTATATTGCTTAAGAATCTATATGCATTGCTTTACTTCGCAGGTTTAAAACTTACATGTGGTATTAGAGCTCGTTTTTGGCTTCAGAGGGATGTCTTTGTTGCTGAGGGTTTGGCTTGGTCTTGATAGATCAAGTTTATCTTGGGTCTGTGATAAACCTGGGTTTAGTGGGAGATTTTGCAGTGGAGATTCGAGTAAAGAAAGAGGAATGGCGAGCTCATCTAGAATTTGTTGGATTACTGAGAGGGGGGGTGAATCAGTAATAGAGCAATTTAACCATATAATCCAAGTGTTATATCAATGAATCATTATTATCCAATAACTGCAAAGTAAATAAGCAATGAACAAATGAACAATCATACACATACACGGTACACCAGTGTTTTACGTGGAAACCCAAATCGGGAGAAAACCACGTAATGATTTTTCTTATATGTCTTGAAGAGTTACATTCATTGGAAGCAC
>SNQJ01S0078224.1:7579-21758 GCA_010110895.2 Picea sitchensis
CTTGCTTTTGAGTGCACAAATAATATGGCTAAATATGAGGCATTAGTATTGGGATTGAATATTTTAAAATAGATGGGTGTTAGGAGGATACTTGTACATGGAGATTCCGAGTTGACCATAAATCAGGTGAAGGGAATATATCAAGCAAAGCATCCCAAATTAAGATCATATAGGAATATAGTGCTTGACCTTCTTGAAGAATTTTTAGAATATAGTCTCTCAGTGATTCCAAGGGGTCAAAATCAGACTAATGACACTCTAGCTACTTCAGCCTCAGTTTTCAAAATTCCAATTTTTACTAACAGGGGATATGAGATTGAGTTCAAGCACAGACCAACAGTACCTGATAATATTAAGTATTGGAAGATTTTTTAATATGATAAACAAATATAAAGTTTCCTTAAGATGGATGATGAATTTGCAAATTTGAATATTGATGAAGAATATTGTTGTGAAGAAGAAGATGCAGTTATGTTCACAAATGATGTTTATTTCAAGAATCAGATTGCTGGTAAGGATACAACACAACTAAAAAATAACATCATTCCCAAAGGCCTGATCCCATTAGAAAAACTCTTTGACAACAATCATGTATCCAGGAGTCCTAAAATTACTGTAAATGATGGAGATGTTGAAGATTGCAACATTGGGACTCAGGAAGATCCCAAGATCATCAATCTATCTAAGACACTTAGCCCAGAGGTCAAGCAAAGGTATATTAATTTAATGAAATAATTTCCTGATGTTTTTTCCTGGAGTTATGAAGATCTAAAAGTTTACGATACTAACGTGATTCAACATGTGATTCCAATCAAAGAGGATCATTAACCTTTCATATAGAAATTAAGAAGAATCAATACTTTGTTGTTTCCCTTGATTGAAAGTGAGATAAAAAAGTTGTTTGAAGCCAAGATCATAGTATCTCTGATATTTTCTAAGTGGGTGGAAAATCTGGTACCTGTTGGAAATAAAAGTGGAGAGATCAGATTATGTGTAGACTTTTGAAATCTAAATAGGGTATATCACAAGGAAAATTACCCACTGCCTAAGATGGATCACATTCTACAGAAAGTGGTTGGTTCTAAAAAAATATCAATGCTATATGGTTTCTCTGGGTACAATCAAATCATGGTACACCCTGATTATCAGGGAAATACAGCCTTTACAACACCATGGGGCACCTTCATGTATGCCAAAATGTCTTTTGGGCTCATGAATGCAGAAGAAACTTTCCAAAGGGATATGGATATATCCTTTGATGATGAGAAAGATAAATTTATTATTGTTTACTTAGATGATATCATCGTATATTCAGTTTATGATGAAGAATATCTTAAACATCTAAGGAGGGCTTTTCAAAAATCTAAGAAGTTTGGCATTTCATTAAACCCCAAGAAGTCTAATTTTGGCATGGAAGAGGGGAAGTTTCTTGGGAACATTATTTCAAAGGTGGGAATAAAGATATATCCCAACAGAGTTGAGGGAATCCTTAAAATTGGCATACCTAGAAGCACGAAAGAAGTGCAATATTTCTTAGGGAAAGTGAATTTTATGAGAAGATTCATCCCTAACCTGGCTGAAATCATAAAGCATATCACTAACATGATCAGAAAAAGAAGTGAGATAAAGTGGACTCATGAAGCCATAAATTATTTTGAATATATTAAAGTGGCATTGACCAAGGCCCCAGTGTTGGCCAGTCCCAATTTTGCAAAAGAATTTATATTGTTTTCTTTTGCCTCAGAGCACACCATTGTTGTTGTTTTATTACAAAAAGATGAACATAATTTTGAGAGGCCTATAACATACTATAGCAGGACATTGAGGGATTCCCCATTAAAGTATGATATCATGGAAAAGTAGGTATATGCACTGGTCAAGTCCCTAAAGGATTTTAGAGTTTATATCTTGCATTCTCATACCATTTCTTATGTGCCCAACAGTTTTGTGAAGGAAATTTTAACTCAACCCGATCTTAAGGGAAAAAGGGGAAAGTGGATAGCTTTGTTGTTGGAGTATGACCTTGAGATCAAACCTAGAAAGTTGATCAAGGGGCAGGGACCTGCAAATCTGATGGTCAAGACAAATTGTGAGCTCTTGGGAGTTAATTTCATTGTTGATTTATCAGTAGATTCAGAAGAAGAAAAGGTCCCTCAAGTATCCCAAAAATTCCTTAAATCCCCATGGTATGTTGACATTATTTATGTGTTGAGAAATTAGCAGGCTCCTCCTAAATTTAGCAAAACCAAGGCCAGGCTTTTAAAGCTAAAAGAAGCAAAGTTTTGTATTTTAAATCAATCTTTGTATTGGACGGATTGAGGAGGAATATTGTTGAGTTGTTTTTTGGAGGAAGAAGTAGAAAAAAACATCAGAGAGTTTCATAAAGGTGATTGTGGAGGGAACCATTATTGGAAAACCAGTATACACAAAATATTGAGGGTAGGTTTCTATTGGCCTAGCATTTTTTTTTATCTTTACAAAGAAGTTTCAAGCTGACATGAATGCCAAATTTTTTATGGAAAGAGAAAATTGCATCCTTTTCCCTTGAAGCCTATCTATGTTGAAGCACCTTTTAGGTAATGGGGCCTTGATTTCATAAGAGAAATTCATCCATAGTCCTCATCTCAACACAAGTGGATACTAATAGCCACAGATTACTTCACCAAGTTGATTGAAGCAGTTCCCACAAGGCAAGCCACAAATATTGTTATCATTCAGTTTTTGGAAAACAATATTGTGTCTAGGTTTGGTTGTCCAATCAAAATAATTACAGACAATGCAACATCATTTAATTCCAAAAATATGGAAAACTTTTGCAGTGATTACAATAAACTCTTGGCCATTCCACAACTTATTACCCTCAAGGTAATGAGTTGGTTGAGTCATCCAATAAGAGTTTGACCAAAATTATCAAAAAATTGTTGCAAGATAACAAAAAGGCTTGCCACAAGAATCTTATCCATGCACTATGGACTGACAGGATCACTACTAAAAGGTCTATTGCCACTTCTCCCTTCTAGATTGTGTATGGAACAGAGGTAGTTTTTCCTACTTCATTAGGATTACCAATGATGAGATTGTTACAGAAGAAATATGGTGAACCAGATGCCACTCAAAGGAGGACAAATGAACTAATCAATGTCCAACAAACAAGAGAGAAAGCCTTCAAAAACTCTCAACTACACCAAGACAGTATTAAAAAGGCTTTTGACAGGCATACTAAGGAAAATGATTTCAAAGTGGGAGATTTGGTGTTGAAATGGGATGCCAAGAATGAAGACAGAGGAAAGCATGAGAATTTTGACCATTTATGGATAGGACCTTTCAAAATTGTGGCATACCATAGAAATAATGCTTATCTTCTATATGAACATAATGGAGATATCATTGGCGGGGGACCTATGAATGGAAGGTTTCTCAATCATTATCTCTCTTAAATAAATTGTCACCCTTTCCATTTCATTGTATATAACCATTTTTGTTATTCAGTTGAAGTAATTGAAATCAAATGCACTGAAATTGAAGCCTGAAGAGAAGGCCCTAAGTTATGCTGAGTATAATTTGAGTTATGTGAACAATTTTTTGTGAATAAGATGTTGATTGATTTAGTTGCATGAGTGAAATAAATCCCAATGGAAGGGCACTTGGTCTTTCATTCTTTTCTACCTCTCTAGGAGGATATTATCCCCAGTTGGAGCCCATGTTAGTCAACATTAAAATTTTTATGTGAAATCAAGATGTTGGGATCTAGCGAGAAGATAAACTGGTTTGGAAACCCAATAAATTAGGGACGGGGATAACTATGGTAGGGAGAGGCTAAATCTAGTAGGAGCGCTAATTTGATGGGGCTTGACATGTCATAGATCATGAACACTCAAGGTTGACGGGCAAGGATGATTTTAGGGGGAGATGTTGCGCGGAGGTTAATTTTGGAGAGTGGGCCCAAAATTTAAACCATAATTTTCGTTTGGGGTTATGTGGCACCACCAGGTGCATTTCGAGGTGAAAAGCGGGCTTCCCCAAACCACTTTCTCATGCCCTTGAAATTTGGAAAAGTATAAAAGGGAATTTTGTTATTTATTTTATTATTATTTCGAACACTAGATGTTTAAACCTTGGCACAACCACCCTCTTTCAACTGCAGCTCAAAAGTACACCAAATTCACCCATTTATACTTGTTTCCAGGTATTTTCATCATAACCATGTATCCTATCATAACCTCAGTAATAGAACAAGATCCTGTGGTGAATGAAGAAGTTCCAATTGACCAAGATTCAGACGTTTTTTATACTGAAATCATGATTTCTCCCATCTCTGTTTCCAGAAGCAACCTGTCTGATAAAGTAGGAAGGTCTATACCATTCCTTGAAGTAGGCCACCATAGTCCCTTATGTTGTCGAAATCGCTTTCCCTTTTCCTGAATTTATAGTTTAGTGCATCAAATAGTATTCCCATGAAGAAAGAGTCATTGTGAATAAACACGGATACGAGGTCATGTGTAGGGTGGAGAGTTTGTTGATTCGAGAGTCCCTCGGCATACTAGAGTCCTTTTCTACAATTTATTAACCTTTCAATGAAGAGATGCTAATTAGGGTATACAGAGAATGTCCATCAAAGGTATGAGATCTGTTTTTCCAGACAATTGTCAAACTAGAACATTTTTTAGAGAGTATGTATTTGCCAATGAATGTGAATATAATGGTTATTGAATTCCAATGGGGCTGTTCCCTTTTGATTCAAGTTTTAGGTCTAGACAATGAAAAACATGTAATTGAATTCATGCTCGATTTCCTTTTGAAAATTTTAAACTCAGAGTCTCGTCTGTCAGTCTGCATCAGTTTTGATCAATTCATAGTTGATAATATCCATAAACAGCTAGTGAATTTTCGCTCTCTAAGGAATTTTAGATACTACACCTAGCTACTGAAGATTTTCTTGGAAACCAATAAGAGAGAATTTATTGAAGAAGCATTTGTATCAACTGAATGTAAAAGGATTACATTTCTTATCTTCATAAACAAAGTCATGTCCATAGTTTACAGTTTGATTTTAAATACCATCCTATCTAGAGTTTTGGATGACATGAGGATATATCTACAACGAAATCCATAGAAAAGAGTGGGGCATTGGGTACTATTCATGCACTCAACAATAATCTAGGTTTATGGTTGTCATGAATCCCCCTATCTATTGCCTATTTTTCTAACCCTTAGAATATTTCCCTTGAATTCATCAGGAAAACAATTATATCTGAGACGGATCATTTCCTAAAGTTGCACAAAGCCTCTAACCTCAATTTCCATTTTATCATTGGCCCTTTCATTGTCAAAGAAAAATTATGTTTATCTCAAATTCAATTAAAGCTCAAAGAATTTGGTTTTGCACAGCTACAAGGAGGAAGGTATGATCCACATCAAATCATATCCAAGAGAATATTGATGAATAAACAAACCCCTTATGAGCATGAATAGGTTGAGGGTTTTGATAAGCTGGCGAATCTAGAAGTCTGTGTTGATATGAAAGAAATCTTGAAACCAAATCAAACACAAAAAGTGGAGGCAACCCTGCAAAAAAGTCAAACACAACAAGATTCTCAGAAACTGATATTCAAAGTTCCTAAGATGAGTGTTTACAGCTAGAGAAGTAGTTCAAAGGCCATGGGAACCAGTGATCAACAAACTACTCCTAAGAAGATGAATATTTCACAGTCTCCAAATATAGTGGATTTAGAGGAGGAAGAGCCCAGAGAACAAGTAAATCTAGATATGGTGGAAAGTCGTACCAACATTGTAGAGGTTGAAAAGGAAATAAAAATCCAAAGTGAAGGTGGCTCAAGAACCTTTAGCAGCAACAAATACATCTTTGATAAAACATTTGCAGACATTTATCAATCTAAAGAAGATTTGGAAAAACAATATGTTGAGAAGGGAAACATAGCTCTGGGTGAGATGAGGGTTTAGTCCCTGAAGTGGAAAAGACTTCTAAGCATAAATATTCTCTGTTCACGATAAGGTATGTTGAGAAGAGGACCTTTAACATTGTATTTGCATATGAAGACATAAGGTATGAAAACATCAATGCTCTAGACAAGGTCAAATTCCATAAGAATACTAGTGATATGATGCATTCTGATTACCTGGGTTTAAGCTTGAATAATTCAAAGATGTCATCTTATGAAATGAAATTGGAAGGAAAGTAGAGGCAATAAAAATCATCTAGCAGATCTTGGCAGACTCAGGTCAAGAGGCTGGAATCTGAAGGCCTCCAAGGGGTGAAATCCTCATTGGATGCGAAAGATAAATTAATTCAAAGTTTGAAGAAGAAATTGAAAATGTTTGTTACAGAGCATCTACAAACCAAAAAATTGGTTTATATAGAATAGGAAAAGGAAAAACTTCATCAAGAGGCATTGGACTGCAAGGCTAGGGCATTACACCTAGAATGAGAAAAGGTGAAGTGGTCACAATAGAAGACATAATTGCTAAACAGTGTTGTAGTCATACCTCCTGTTGTAGACGTTGTGCCAAACACTGAAGGACTTGTCCAGGATATGTCACAAGTTAGCCCGAAAGAAGAAGAAATCAAAGGACTAAAAGGAAGCATAGAGAAATTGAAGAAAGAGATACAGGCAAAGGATGAAAGAATGGCTCAATTTCAAAAGGAGAATGAAGTCTTGCAGGAAAGGATAGATAAATTGAAGATGATATTAAGAGGAAAAGGCCTATTGCAGGGGACCAAGAATATCATCTAGGACTCTATATCTTTGAAGATGCCAAGTTCATAGTATATTTGAATTTCATTAATGATAAAGAAAACATAGTCATCATAGCTAGAAGGAGGTGCATTGTTGTGAATGAAACCTTAGCAAAGAAACCATTAGAATGGGCCCAAAACACCATAAATATACTCAACTCCATCCCTATCGCATACCTTCAAACTATTGGAGCTAAAGACAGAACTACATTGATTATATGGTCCAAGAGGGTTATTGCTAAACATAACCTATTGAAATCATTCCAAACCAAGGAAACACGAATGGAGGAAAGTGTGCAAGAGTTTAAGGATTTGATTGAATAATTGTTTATCAAAGGCCTTCCACCATTTTGGGATGGAAAAGGAAAATTGTATGATTAGGAAGAATACAATGCTCGTTTGACTCAGTGCAGAATGGATCATTCCAAATTCGAAACCATGGAGGAGAATTTGAAAGGAGCTACACTACTTGAGCATCTGATTATAGACTTTGAAATTCTGAATCAGTTCAAAGTAGTGAAGCTTGGATTTCCAGTCATGTCATATGCTTCCTGCATTGACCTAGAGATCCTGATAAAATAAATGATAGATTATGATATTCCTTCTGAATTGCAATGGAAGGAGATACTACGGTTGGGTAAGACAAAGTGCAGTTTTCCAGGGTCTAGTAGATGATGGCCATATGTCACTAAAGATGGAAATTTAGGTGGAATACCATAGCAGAACAAGTGGAAAATAATGGGACTAAAGCGTCAAAGGAGTCAGAATCTGGATCAAGACACATTCCTTGCTAATCATTGTAATCGGTTCCCAAACTGAAACATCTTATTTTAGTCATTGTAAATGGTTACAAAACTGAAATGTTTCACTTTGATCATTTGTAATCGGTTTCAAACCGAAGGTGCTCAACTTGTATAAATATTAGGACTTCCAAATGTATTAGAGGTTGGCAGAAGTGCAAGGGCAGGATTTTATCTATTCAGAACTTGAATGTAATTTTCTAAAGATGAATAAAATGCACATGCAGAAGTCTTGAAGTTTCCATGGAAAGATTCTAATGGTGGTGATCTTAGTTTTGTATCCTCTCTTTGTATGTATTTCTTGTATGCTTAAATTCCATTTTCATTGTCTTCTATTTAAATTGGATAGTTAAAAGCCCATAATTCATCTTGTGATGCTCTTGGCTTAAGCAATTTAAACTGTGTCAAGTTCTTCATAACTGATTATTTACTTAATGCTTTGATACAATTATATGTTTTTCCTTTCTTCTTACACTTTGCAAATTTACAATTTATAACTCAGATTTATCACCTCATTTAGCCTTTATACTATGGAGAGCTCTATCGACTAGTCAGTGCTTCCATTCATTTTCAGAAGTTTGACTCCATATCCCTAAGTGTCCCTCCCCTTCGTTGCCAACAAAATTATAAAAAAACATCCAAAGAAACAAAACCTAGCCATTGAATTGTTAAAGAAAACTCATTTATTAAAGATCAAGTGATAGGAGAGAGCCCTCTCTGAGCTGAGAAGGCTAGTACCTAGCTCTAGATTGGTTTGTAGGTTACCTTTGTCATTTGTTTCATCAGACGAAAAATTTACAAAGTGCTAACACAACCCAATTTCGCTTAGCATTGCAAGAGAATAAATACCACATGAGTCTATTTCAATAACACAATGCTACAACTATTAGGGCACAATTTTAAAGGCATATAACACATATGAAATTTTTTATTACAACCAATTATAATAGTATCGATTTTTCTCCTTTGTCTTATGTATATGCATTAAATCACTTAACCAATTTAGCTATATGTTATGTTAAACTAGTTTGAACAACAAGCATTGAAATCTACTCAATCATGAAGATAACATAAGATTAAACTCAAAGTTACAAGTATGCAAAACTTTTATAAATAAAGAACTTCACATATATAGATAATATGAAATACAAGTACATACAACAACTTAGAAAAACTATGGTACAAGTCAAGCTCTCCAAACCTTGGCTAAGAAAATCATAAGAAAACAATAGCCAACAACTCCTCCTCGCTAAGAATTACAGATGATTTTAAGGATGGAAATTTATATTCAAATGTAGAAACATGGGCTATTCTTACTAGTCCTTAATATGAAAAATTTAAAATGTTTGGCGATACTTTTGTAAAAATATTCAAATTTCTAAGGATTTTATATAGTTTCTATAAAATTTTGGAGATTTTTAAGGTAAAATAATTTTATTCTATGGAATTTTGGCGAATCATTTTTAGAAAAAATGGAAATTGGAGAATCATTTTTTGGGAGAAAAACATGGAAACTTATCCCATTGGAGAAATTTATCCCCTACAATCATCAATGAGAATCACTCCCAACCAAAGCTAGTCACTCCACTAAAGATCCTTAATAAGCTAAACACATTGACAAGTCCTCCTTGACACCTTCACTTACATCACACAAGTGAAAAATATATTCTTCCTCTATCTTGTTCATGTTAATAACTCCAAGTATCACTAGAGTTTCCAAATGCCACAAAAACCTACTATTCTTCTTTTACAAGAGCTATAATATCGAGAGGTCTCTTCGCTCCTCTAGGGTTTATGTCTGGCCCTAGCTTCCTTGTCTCTTTAGGTAAAAAACCTAACACTAGCTTCCTTGTCTCTTTAGGGAAAAACCCTAACCCTAGCTTCCTTGTCTCTTTAGGGAAAAACCCTAACCTTAGTTTTCCCTCTAATTTCATAAAGAACCCTAGCACTCAAGAGAAAGAGAGGAATTACAAATGAAAAATAATATAATTAAAGAGACTAAGTTTCTTTAGAACTTGCATATAATGGGAGTGTGTGATACAATTATGAATCAAAGGACTCTCTCCTCCCTTAATTTGTATGAAAGGTGAGGGACACCAACAATACAAAGTGGACCTGGTGTAATACATGAAAAAACTAACTAGAAGAAGATAGGCCTACATGTGGAACATTCAAAGTCCAGGTGAAACATGTCAAGCTCTAAGGCGTGTATATGAAACAATAAAGGGTCCTAGGTGGGATGCTCCTCAAGAAAGGTCTAATGCTCCTCCTCCAAATGCCTCCACTTCTTTAATGCTACATCCTAAGGTATGTGTACCTCTAGGGCCACCCCATCTACATGATCACTCCTTACCACTTCCAAGGATTCATTGTTTATACAATTGTGTACTATCATTTTATCGTTTCTCCCATGTGACCTCAAGAGGGTTGATCCTCATTTCCCTAGAAATATCTTAGGTACCATGGAAAGGGTGACACTAGCGAATTTGTACCATATGATTGAAGCAATATTGTAGATATTAGAAGTAGTTAATTAGTAAGAGAGGAAGTAGCAGTAGCTACATGATCATTTTTTTTCACGAGGGTGTGAAAAAGATTAAGTTGGAAGGTGATGACAGGCCTCCCAATTGTAGTATCACGAGGCCCATTTTTAATATATTTTGATCATCTTTGTACTCTATGAGACCTCTATTGACCATGATTAATATAATTATGTTGGGTTTTGTGTAATTTATTGATTATGAAATTATTTGGATGATTGAATGGGTGGTGTATCCTATTTTAGATATGCTTTTGATGATTTCATGCATGCCTAAGGCTCCATTGTGGTGAACCAAGCTAGTCCACCAGGTAAATACCCAATGTAAGTAAGACAACATGTTATAATCCATAAAGGATAATATACTAAACAATGTATATGAATGAGATGATGAGTACAGTAAGAATGAGGGCCTTATATACCCATGCAGGGGTGCCCTTCCATGAAGAGACGTGACCCTTCATTGGGAAGGTGTCTCTTCATTATTATTCATTAACTATTACAACATATTTATATTTATTATTATATATTATGTTCATAACATTGTCTTCCCCTTAAAAATTATTTGTCCTCAAAGCATAATTATGGAAGACTTATTTGTTTATCTGGCTTGGAATATCATCTCCTTATTCTTTATTCCTGAATTAGTGATTGTTGAGGACTTGAAATGATAGGATCTTCTACGAGATGAGTAGAACCGTCGAATTGTAAGGGAGTTTGCCCACCTTAAATCAATCTTCTGCAGAACTGGGTTTTTATGTGGTTCTTGTAGAAAACTTGATGTATTTCAACTCCCATGATAAATTCCACCTTGAGCATCATTTGTAATGGAGGTAATAAGTTTTGACATATTTGTCATTTTTTTTTGTGGATACATTGATTGGTTGAAGTAACGATTTTTGTGATTAGGATGTCTATAAGGCATCATTGAAACCTGATCTTTACTTTGTGTACTTGTAGCTTCTTCTTGATTAACACTTGGAATTGAGTCGTCTTCATATCCCTGTCTTGTTTCTACTTTGACATGTGAAGACCTCTTTACATCAACTGAATCTTTTTGAGCTGTAATGTTGACTGGGTCTATATTAATTCCTTTATCCACCATTAGTTTTTTTCTATTTGAAGACTTTTGTAGTTCCATAGGTTTAGTCATTGTCTCTTTATCTACCAATGATTCATTATTGACAATTTGTTCTAACTTGTCCTCTATCGTATTCTCATCACTCTTTATCTTCTTAATCTGGGTGAGTAAACTTTGATTATGGATTTTTAGGTGACAAATTTATGCATATTTGTCTATGACGAATTTGTCACACTCCTTTTGGATCTCAAGTATTGATTGTTGTTTATCTGAAAGTAGTATTTTGGATATCTGATCCAGATCTTTTGATGTAGATATTGAATCTAACTTTACTAAGACATCATGTAATTTTATTTTTTCTTCTTGTAGGAAAACATTAATTTTTTTTTCTCAAGGTTTAATATTAAGCTACCTAGCGTCTCTAACTAAGTAGAGCCAAGGATTATATCAACCTATTTTTCATATATAGTTGTAGCCTCAAAATTCTATATGAGTTTATAATATTCAAGTGTCAACGGTAAGTCCTTGATGTCATATTTATTTCCCAAAAAAAAGTCTTTTGTTTTGATTACAATTGTCTTTGGAATTATTAATTGATTCTCCAATTCCATACTTATGTGATTTTTCGTCTTATCTTGGAAAATGTGGATGCTATCTTTTTTTTCTTGAATATTTCCTCTAAATGTTAATAATCTGATGCATCTAGTTAGATGAATTTTACCAGAAAATATTCCTTCCTTATCCATTTTTTAATTTGAATTGACCTTATAATTATTATAATATCCCTTTAATAATAATAAGACTCAAGCGTCTTGACTTAATAGATATCTTCCTCTAATATTCCTTTATACTCTCTTAAGAAAATAATCCTTGATAATTCTTCTTTTTATATATATAGAGTTCAAAAATTTTGAATATTTTCTTATACTTTACTAAAAGTAATTTTATATTCACTTAATCTCTTTTTTTTTCCTTGGTAACTAATGAAAAATAATTTAATATTACCTTCACACTTTCCAAAAGAAATGTTTTAGTTATACTCCTTCCTTAACTCACGGAATTTGTGAACTTTTAAAACAATCTTTTTTTTAATTAAAACTTTTGAGTTTTTTATTATGTATCCTCCTTTTATATTTTTTACCATATATTATTCACTTCTTAAAATTAATATAACATAGAAGTTAATTTTATTTTTCTTTATGTTTTGTTTTAACAAAGGTCATGACTTTTTGTTAAACGGTGGCAATTTACACTTTTACTTTTATGGCAATTGTATGGATTGGTATAATGAATAGTAGAGTTATTGCACTTAAAATAGTACAAAAAATGTTGTACATAATAACTTGTGGTTGCAAGGTTGTAAATAGTGGATATTGATGTACACACTAGCTCGTAATAATATTTTGTTTTTATTCTTTTGTTTTTCTTTATAATAGGAAAAAATATATTATTTTATTTTTCCTTATATATATAGGAGTGGGCTAACTCGAGAGCAATCTTCCCTCCTGAGTTACTTTTCAAGCACATTTTTCGGTGATGTAGTTTTAAATTTCCAACCGATATAGAAGTTTGATCGATATTTTGAGCATCTAGGTTGGTTTAAAATGGGGCAAAACCCTTGGGGTAAGGTACTAAAATGCATGGAACTTTGATCCATGCCAAACTCAGGCTACCCCTGAAAATCTAGTCAGATTTAGCCCCATTTTTTTGCCTGAAAAGAGAGAAGATTGCTCCCTAGTTAGATTACTCCTATATGTGTGTGTGTGTGTGTGTGTGTGTGTGAGAGAGAGAGAGAGAGAGAGAGAGAGAGTATTTTTTCTTTTTCTTTTATTTTTTCTTTATGGAAACGAAAAACTTCTTTTCCAAAAAATTCTTGTACCTGAATTTCCACGATAGAGATATTTAATTCTTGTGTTGAAGTAAGAGAGCTTGAATTTACCGAAAAAAATTTGGTAGTCTAAACAATTCTTTTACACTTTCTTTCTTTTCAATATTCTTGTCAATGCAAGGTGGAAGGAATCTCTTTACTTTTTTTCTCCTTTTTTTTTTGAAATTTGGGTAATAGTTTATTTTTCTTCAATATTGTATTCTACAATGGAAATTTTAGACTTCAAATGGCCAAGGGCCAATTATGGTCAAGGACCAAAAAAATTATAGAAACTTTGTTTGTGGCCAAAATCCAAATCAAGATGAAGCTCTGATACCATTGTGGTGAACCAAGTCGGTTCGTCAGGCAAATACCCAATGTAGGTAAGACAACAGGTTATAATCCATAAAGGATAATATAGTAAACAATGTATATGAATGAGATGATGACTACAATAAGAGTGAGGGCCTTATATACCCACGCAGGGGTGCCCTTCCATGAAGATACGTGACCCTTGATTGGGAAGGTGTCTCTTCATTATTATTCCTTAACTATTATAATGTATTTATATTTATTATTATATATGGTGTTCATTACATCCACTAACATATGGTTCAATAAGGTTGAAGTTCAAGGATGACCTTTACCAACATTGCATGAGAGAAAAGGAGGATTTTTTCCCCCTCATCAACCTCCAAGGATTTACAATCCTACAATCACCCAAGGCACCTAATCCAATGTCATATCCATTTAAATCACTAAAAGGGAGAGGATAACCTAGAAAACATTTTATCCCTATAACATAGGTCCCTAATTATATGGATCCTGAAGACATGAGACCTTTAATAAAGGATAAATTGAAGGTTTGATTGATGTAATCCTTTTGAATAAATAGGATCAATTATAAAATGTATTATTCATTTTGGATAATTAGGAACTCTTATTTAGTTGAGGAATTGAGAATATGCATATTGAGGTGAAAGAAGGCATCTTTTTGCAATAAAGTGAGACTCTAGAACTAGAACTAGAGTAGGCTCTTTATGGCTATAAGCCTATATGTCATTCTTGTTGAAACACACATTGACACTGAGAAGGGGGGTGAATCAATTTCTGGAAATTTTGGCTACTTTTCACACTT
>SNQJ01S0078224.1:32691-44069 GCA_010110895.2 Picea sitchensis
AAGAGTATTATTCTGTCCTGTTTTGTTCTAGATCCAGGTGGATCTAGGGAGATCGGTTTGTGTCCGCACTTACAGATTTATCCTGAAACACTAAACCGGGCCAGCAACCCAACTTTTCCTGGAAACCTGGTGCCAATCAAACTCCAGGCCCCTTTTTCCATGGTTATCACCAACAACCCAAACTACCTTTCTTGGCAACCTTGCATTTGCTAGACTTAACAAGGTTGTTGAACAACCCTATCTATCATGATTTGCATTGGCCCCCTATGCTGATGAAGTTGCCTTCAGACATACCAAAGATTGAAGCCAAGACTAACGAATATCCAGGGGATCGTGTGACTAATTTTCACCTTTGGTACTCGTCTAATTCGTTGAAAGATGACTCCGTACAGTTGTGATTGTTTCAACGTACTCTCATTGGGAGTGTTGTGAAATGGTACATTGAGCTCGACTGCTCAAGATACTCTTCCTTCAGTGAATCGGAAATGGATTTCCTAAACCATTTCCAATTACCTGTGAGATATGATGTTGGCATAGAATTGTTGGCCAATTTTGAACAGACAAAAGCGGACCATATCTCTGATCACATCCAAGAATGGAGAAACTAGAAGAGTTTGATTAAGGTGCCAGTCCCACCATCTTTCCAGCTTGAGTGGTTTCTTAAGTCATTGGTCCCACAGTTATCCAAAGACGTCAGAACATCGGGAGTGTTTTTCGAAGAAGATGCAATCATGCGAGCTCGATAACTTGAGCTAATTTATTCTCAGTTTGGTCTACTGTATGAAATCTTGTTAGATGCACCATGATCAATACTTGATAAAACTAGATAGAGAGTTGGACCACATGTCGATGGTATTGTTGGTTCAACAAAAATAAATTCCACTGAACAGCTGATGAAACAATTGCAGCAATTGTCTATACAGCATACAGCGGCCAGCCAGACTACTGTTCTAGCTACTCCCCCTACCCAAACTTTGGATGTACATAGTGTATAATCAAAAAATATGAAGGCCACCCAACAACCTGATGGAAATAAGAAACAATGTAAGAAGGGTAAAGGGGATAAGAAACCCACTCATAATACTGGTGGAGGCAACAACGAAGAAAGGAAGTTGGAGTATCCCTGTAATCTATGCACGGAAGACCACCCGACTCACCAATGCCCTCAGCTTGTAGAGGCCTAAATGTTGTTGTCAAAACAACAGCCCGCTATGTTAACAAACCCATTTCAACATGGCCAAAATTTAACTCAATCCTCTACAAGCGCAGAAGGGGGTAGTCAAGGACCCCCTCCATCTCTAAACAATCATGCATCCATGAATGTGTATATGATGAAAGGTGATGCCTATATATCGACTAGAGAACATGATTACAGCAAGCCAAGCACCTCTGAGAAAGGTAAAGAAGTTGAAACCCCATCTCTTCCTCTCTAGATCGAGAAGACGTTGGGTGAAACCACGAAACGTATCCCAAAAGGTGCATTTAAGAAAGCTTCTCACAACCCAAATGCAAGGGCTGCCCAGAACTACTCTATGGTGGAGGATTTGTCTCAAACCCCTTATGCAATGTCTTCTTTGGAAGTCCTCCAAAGCTTCCATTCCCAGAGAAAGGCTTTGTTAGCCGCTTTAGGATCTGTTGAGACTTGTAATCCAGGTACGATCATGCTTGATACAACCGACTTAAAACCTCCTCTCCCTTACCACATAGCATTCCAGATAGTAGAGTCTTACACCACAAAAAATTTTAGTCGGAACATTTTTTGCACAGTGGTTGATGAGGGTGCCTCAACATGTGTAATGTCTTTGGCATGTTGGAAGGCCATTGGCCATCCCTCTTTGTATCTGTCACCTACTCTTCTTACCTCTTTCGATGGTCGTTTGTTCCGACCACATGGAATTATCCCCTCTTTTCCCATATAGTTAGGAGAGAAAACCATGTGTGTTGAGGTTGAAGTGGTCGACGCATCTCTCGACTACAATATCTCATTAGGGAGGAGTTGGACCTATGCTATGCAAGCAGTAGTCGCTACAGTTTTCTGGGTCTTGTTGTTTCCACATGAGGGTCGGATCATGACCATTGATCAGTTGTCTTTCTCCCATCCTGGCACTTCATTGGGGGAATCCACTGTCCCAATGATTGATAACTCTCAACCTAACATCATCAACATAGGGGTTGGTTTGTTCCCACCTTTGATGGTTACTTTCGATTACCTGCCTCCTCAAGTCGATGTTAAGTTTATATCTGACCACCATAAGGTTGAGATTTTCCAAGTTTCATCATTTTGCATGACTTACTTCAATGGTCCATGGATTATTCCTTCCCCATCGGCCACAATGGAAGCGGCATGGAACCATGGTATGTCCATGCCCTTTTCCGCAATAGAAGTGGCGTACTCTTTATCCCAACAAGCTTTCACCGACCCCGATATGACTTCCACACAAGAGTTAGATCTTATTCTAGAGCCTATTTGGGCTCAAGGTTCCCTCCCTGATACATATTCTTTAGACTTAGTCTTTCCCTCAGATGAAGTTATCATTGAAGCAATGACTAGTCCGGACAAACCCTGGGACGATCTCCATCACAGATCTTACTTCCTCCCAAAGTTAAGCAGAAATTAAGTAGGAGAATTCACTTTGACTATGACTAGAGATAGGTCTTTCCCTATCAATCCTTTGGCTACACATGTTGTTTATGCCGAGGGTAATATGGAAACCATCATTGAAACTATACCTATAAACATCTCCAGAACCCCTGGCATCGTGGAGAATGTTTTCGTCAGAGTTGACTGCTCCCTCGAAGAGATTCAAATCTACATGGATTTATTTAAGGAATTCTGCAACATTTTTTCTTGGTCTTATGAGGACATGCCAGGCATCGATCGAAAAATTGTTGAACACGAAATCACGACTTATCCTGATGCTAAGCCGGTTTGGTAGAAGCTTCAACTGGTTAATCCTAAGAAAGAAGCAGTTATTAAGGTTGAAGTAGAGAAACTTCTCAAGGCAGGTTTTATCTACCTCGTCCATTTGACCCAATGGGTGTCAAACCCTGTGTTAGTTGACAAAAACTAGGGTACGATTCGTGTATGTATGAACTTCCATGATTTGAACAAAGCCTATCCAAAAGATAATTTCCCCACACCATTTATTGACCAGATAGTTGATGAATGCACAGGTTGCGAGGCCTTTTCTTTCATGGATGGTTTTTTGGGATATAATTAGATACAAATCAAACCCGAAGACCAACACAAAACAAAATTCATTTTTCCATGGTGTACATTTGTGTATCGTAAGATGTCTTTTGGTCTAAAAAATGTTGGAGCTACCTTTCAGTGGGCCATGCCTTTTTCTTTCCACGATCTCAAACATATCATCGAGGCCCACCTAGATGATTTAGCATCACGATCTCGTAAGAGAATTGATCATCCCACACACCTATGACTTATGTTTGAGCGATGTCGCTACTTCCAGATTCGCTTCAATCCCAACAAATGCAGTTTTTGTGTGACGTTGGGCCGTCTACTAGGTTTCATAGTTTCAACAATAGGGATCATGGTCGATCATCTCAAGGTTGAGGCAATAGTTCAGTTGCCTCCCCCACGTACAATCCTTCAACTTCAGAATTTACAGGGAAAAGCAAACTTTTTGTGGCATTTCATCACGAATTATGCCGAGATCGCAAAAAGCTTTATGCATTTACTAAAGAAAGACATTCCTTTTCATTGGGATGAAGCCACTCAATTCTCCTTCGAAGCGTTGAAACGTTCCCTCACGACTGCCCCTCTGCTTCGGCCACCCAATTATAACAAAGATTTATTATTGTACTTGGCTGCCGCAAAGTCAACCATCGGCATGGTCTTAGTTCAGGAGGATGATTTTCTCTCAGAATATGTGATTTATTACCTAATATGAGTCCTAGTTGGACTGAAACTCTATTATTCTCACATTGAAAAACTTGCGTTGGCAGCAGTCCATGTTGTCCAATGGTTTCGTCATTATATTTTGTTTCGCAAGACCACTGTCATTGCCATTATGAATCCGTTTCAATACATGTTGACACGATGGGTAATCGACGGAAAGATTAGTAGATGGATAGTTGTCCTCTAGGAATTTGACTTGGATTTCGTTTCGGAAATATAAAAAAAGTCACTGGTCTTTGTGGAACTCATCTCGGAACTTCTGGTCAAGTCCAGTGATGTTATGCCTGAAGAGTCACCTATTCAAGGAGACATGTTTTTGATAGCATCTTCAGACCCTTGGTATGGAGATATACTTGTCTATCTCTAGAATTTGAAGTGCCCCACCTCTGCTTCTCGTGATGAGCGTCATTGTATACATCATCAGGCCAAGAACTATCTCATACTCAAAGATACTCTGTATCATCGAGGTGTAGATTGCATCCTTCATCGGTGCCTCACTCATGAACAAGTGAAAATCATGCTTAACAACTGCCATACTGGAGCATGTGGCAGTCATTTTTCTGGGTTGGCAACAACCCAAAAGATTTTACGAGCCGGTTACTTCTGGCTGACACTAATCAAAGATTGTATCGCATCAGTCAATAAGTGCCACCCATGTCAAATCTTCTCATGGAAGATGAGGGCACACCCCACTCCCATCTTTCCCATCATGACCGTTGGCCCCTTCACCAAGTGGGGGATTGATTACACTACCTGCAACCCTCCTTCAGCAAGGGGCCACCATTATATCATCATAGCAGTAGACTACTTCACCAAGTGAATCTAAGCTATGGCAACATTCAAAGATGATGGCGAGACTGCCACCCTCTTTTTGTTTAACTAGATTATAGCATGGTTTTGCGTCCCGAGAGAGATTTCCACTGACCATGTTAGTCACTTTCAAAACACAATGATGATCGATTTAACATCAGATTTTGGGCTGAGGCAAGAACATTAATCACCCTACTACTCTCAAGTGAATGATCAGGTGGAAGTTGTTAATAAATCTCTTAAGACCATCCTACAATGAACGATCAATTCATCCAAGTCAAATTGGCATTTGATGTAATACTCGGCATTATGGGCCTACCAAACATCTATTAAGACTGCAACCGGTTTCTCACCTTTTCAACTCATTTAGGGGTTGGAAGCAATCTTGCCCATATAATGCCAAATCCCATATTTAAAGTTGGCAATACAGTTATTGCCAGACAATTTACCGCTTGAAGAGCGTTTATTATATCTTGAGAAACTCAATGAGCAGCATCGTGATGTGGCCTTAACTAACGAATCTCACAAACAAAAATTTAAGTGTCAGTATGATCGGTCTGTTCGTCCTCGGATTTTCTCAGAAGGCGACCTTGTCTTGGTCTATGACCAAGATAAGGACCCCCTAGGAGAAGGAAAGTTCAAACCCATGTGGTTCAGACCTTTCATCATAAAAGAGGTTCTAAAAAAGGGCACTTATCTTCTGGTAGACTTTGAGGGAAATTCTTTGGCAGAACCTAGAAATGGGCTCTACCTCAAGCAGTATTACTCATAGGTAGGTCACCTTGGGTAACTTTTTGTAACATATGTATAGTATTTGTACTATTACTTTTTGTTTTCTTTTGGTTTTATGGACGTGTCATTTTTATGTTATCTTTTGTCACCGTGGTAGATGTCAAGTGAATCAGATGTGTTTTGTGGATTCACAGACGACACTAGCCAGCACACTTAGAGGCTTTCCTCTGCAACTTGGGTAATTTTTACACCTCAGGGCTAGTTACTATCTTCAGTAGGTATATGTTTAGGTGACACCACAAATAATGTCATTGAATACAACGCAGTTATTGAGTTGCTTTGTGATGCTTTTTCACTTGGTATCTCTCACCTTCGGGTCTATTTAGATGCTCAGTTGGTTGTGTCTCAGTTAAATAGAGTCTACCGTGTTCATGATCCTACTTTACACCAATGGTTCCTTAGGGTATGTCTCTTAGAACAAAGCTTTGTTTATATTACATATTTTCATGTTCCTAGGAGATTAAATCAAGTCACAGATACTCTAGCTAATCAAATTTTAGATTGGCATCTCGCACACATATAAGAAAGACACACACATGCACATGTAAATACATTAAAAAAAAAAAACAAATGTAATCCATAAGACATAAAAAAGACATAAAAAACCATATATAATATCAAAAATATCAGAGTACAGGCATGGGTGCCAGTGCCTCAATAATACATCCAGTAAGGAGTCCTGGGGATTATGCCCTCAAAAATATACAAATAGTGCCCTCGTCACGTGAAAAGTCCAGCCTAACTAAGGATGGGGCCTGTTGGCCCTGTTGTAATGGTCAACGCCATTTGCCAAATGCCGAAAAAGTCAGACCCACAACCATGATGCCCACACTACCTGAGGCTGCATAGATGGTGGTAGATCCTTGATCTCTGCCATGGGGACTATGTGAGTGAGTGAGGTAAAGTTTTTCTCTACTCATCTCAAAACTCTCTCAGCCTCACTGGCTGGAGTTCCTCCTACTGTTGTTGGTCCACCGACTGCGTGTAATATACCAGATATAAAAAGTATGTAGAACAGAAATAAAATGCTAGAAATGGTAGAATAAAAACAATATAACAAGAACAATCACCACAATAGCACTGAAATGATATAGGAACAACAACAGTAATAGCACTTTGATTCTGAAATCAATGCTCACAGGCCTCTTCGAGGGGGCAACCTCCAATTGAGTAGTTCTTTATTACAATAATATCCAAGCTAGGGTTCTCATACCCTCGACTCCTATTTATGCTAAATATGTCTATCAAAAGAAGCATCTAGAGGAAGATCCTTCTAGAAGCAGAAGCTTTTAACAGGTCTTCTTACATCTGACTTATCTTATTTTATTTCAAGTCCTTATTAATATTGACCTTTATTACATCTGAATATATTGTTCTACCTATGTGTGGGTTAGGACCCTAAAATGTCCTCCCCCTCAAAAATAGCATTGTCCTCAAGGCTTGAGATCTAGAAATTGCTATAGAATGGTAGTTGGTTCCCAAGTGGCATATGTTGGAGTTTTATCTTTCCACTGGATTAACACTTCCTTGATGGTTCTCTGATGTAGGCGACACTCATGCTGGTCCAAAAGTGCTTGTGGCTATAGCCAAATGGATCCTTCTTCAGCTAACTCGGGAAGGTTGGTTTGAATTTGGCACTTAGTTCCAATCACCTTCTTTAAGCAGGAAACATGAAAAACAGGATGTAGCTTCGACTGACTGGGAAAATCTAACTGATAGGCCACCTATCCCACAAGCTTGAGAACTGTATAAGGACCATAAAATTTGGGTGCTAGATTCTGACAATGCTCGGCCTTGAGGGAATTCTACTTGTAAGGTTGCAGGCGAAGAAACACTTGATCCCCTTCTTCAAATTGACGTTCAGAGCGACCTTGATCTACTTATTGCTTCATTTGATTCTATGCCATGACCAAATTCTCTTTGAGGGTACGAAGAATAGCCTCTCGAAATGTAAGTGTTTGGTCAACCTTCTGGACCTTTGAGACACCAAGTAAGTATGAGAGAACTGAAGGCATATCGCTTCAAAAGGAGTCATGCGTGTAGTTATATGGTATGAAGTGTTTACCACCATTCAGCTAGGGGTAACCATTGAGCCCACTGATTTTTATTTTCTGAGGTAAAACACCTCAAATATGTTTCCAAACACTTGTTGACAACTTCTTTTTGACCATCAGTCTGGGGATGATAAGTTGTACTGAGATGCAATTGGGTGCCTTGTAGCTTGAACAGTTCTTGCCAAAAATTGTTTGAGAAAGTTGGGTCATGATCATAAACAATAGAGTGTGGCATGCCATGAAGCTTGAAGACCTGATCCATGAAAATTTGAGCCACCGTGGATGCTGTAAACGAGAGTTGAAAAGAGAAGAAATGAGCATACTTGGAAAGGCGATCAAAAACCACCATGATGACTGATTTATTTCCTGATTTGGGTAAGCCTGTAATAAAATCCATAGAGATGTCTTTCCAAATAGCAGGTGGAATCGAGAGTGGGTGTAGTGTGCTCGAAGATTTGACTGTTTATCCCTTGTTGCATTGACACACATCACATTCAGCGACAAAAGTATGAATGTCCTGTTTCATACCATCCCATAAAAAAGAACGTTTGACCCTGTCATAGGTTTTGGTGAACCCTGAGTGCCCCGCTGTCAGTGTAGCATGAAGCTCATAAAGTACCATGGATTTAAGCTTTGATTGTTTACTTAATTACAAATGGCCTTTGTATCGAAGCTCATCATGGAGCCAAGAGTACCTTGGGGGAGCTAGAGCACTGGACTGCAATTGTTGTATCAACTGTGAACTTTTGGGATCTTGTAGCCATTCCTAGTGAGCAGCTTGGAGCCAATATAGTACAATGAAGGAAAGAAAAAAAAGGGAGCTGTCATATTCATATTTGTAGGAAACTGCATCTGCAACCACGTTTTCTTTTCCTTTCTTGTAAATGATCTCATAATCATAGCTAAATAGCTTGGTTACCCATTTTTGTTGCTCCGGGGAAGAAATGTGTTGTTCCAAAAAATACTTGAGGCTTTGATGGTCTGTCTTAATTTGGAAGCATTGCCCAAATAGATAAGGGAGCCACAAATCAATGGCATGTAGAATAGCCAACATTTCCTTTTTATAGATAGATTTGCTCATATTTCTTTCAGATAGTTGTTTGTTGGCAAAGGCCAAGGGGCGACCCTCTTGCATAAGGACAACACCAATTCCTTTCCCTGAAATATCACATTCCAAGATAAAGGTTTTTGTGAAAACAGGAAGGGCTAGGACTAGAGTGGTGCACATGGCCATCTTCAAGGTTTGAAAATCTTGAACAGCAGCTGGAGTCCAAGTGAAAGATTTCTTTTTTAGGAGAGTAGTGAGAGGTGTTGCAATCTTTACGTAATTCTTAACAAACTTGCGATAATAACCTATTAAGCCCAGAAATCCACGCAATAATTTGAGAGTCTTTGGGTGAGGCCAGTCTTGCATAGATTCAATATTTTTAGGATCCAACCTAACTCCATCTTTGCCAACCATATGACCCAAGTACTCTACTTCTAAGGCGCCAAAATCACATTTAAAATGTTTCAGGAAAAGTTAGTGCTGAGAGAGTAGATGGAGAACTCGATCCACATGAGCAAGATTTTTTGTCCAGGTCTTTCTATAGATGAGGATATCATCAAAAAAACTAAGACAAAATTACGAAGAAAAGGACGAAAGACATGATTCATGAGGCTTTGGAAGGTGGAGGGGGCATTGCACAAGCCAAAGGGCATGACCAAAAACTCATAGTGGCCCTCATGAGTTCTAAAGGAAGTCTTGGGAATGTCTGCCTCTTTCATACGTATCTGGTGGTAGCCTGAACGAAGATCAATTTTAGTAAAGAATTGGGCACCACTCAATTCATCTAGGAGGTCATCAATGATAGGAATGGGAAATTTGTCTTTAATGTTAAGTTTGTTGAGGGCACAGAAGTCAGGACACATTCTCCAAGAACCTTCTTTCTTCAGGACCATGACCACAAGAAAAGAGTAGGGGCTCTTACTAGGGAAGATAACACTTGCATTAAGGAGTTCCTGGACCATATTCTCAATTTCATTTTTTGGGGAAAAGGGGTGATGATACAGACGCATATTGGGAGGAAGGATTCCGGGTACAAGGGGAATGGAATGATCATGAACACCACATGAAGGAGGGAGTCCCTGGGAAGTGAAAAAGACCACTTGATGTTTAGAAAGGATAGCTTGGAGGTATTGCGGTACCAAGGGTGTTTATGTTTCTTGTATGGCATGGAGTTGAGAAATAAATGACCCTTTTTGAGCATCTTTTCCATGAGATGGGAACTAATGATCTCAGGTGAACCGTCGATGATTCCTTGGAACTTATATTGGTGGCCCTCTTGGTGAAATTGCATGGTTAATTCCTTGAAATCCATGAGAATGGGACCCAAATTTCGTAGCCAGTCTGCACCCAACACAATGTCACACTCATCCATGTTGATAGCAAACATATGAGATTTCAGGTGGTAGTCACCAATTTGGAGAGGCACATTTTCACAATGCTCTCCACATTTCATGGAGCCACCATTGGCAATCATGATTTGGAAATTATTGACGACGTGGATGTAGCAATGAGTTTCTTGGGCGATGTGGCGATGAATAAAATTATGGGTGCTTCCACTGTCAAACAGAATGATGAGCTTCCAGTGATTGATGTAACTGATTAGCTTGAGGGTTTGGGGAGTGGAGAAGCCAGTGAGGGAATTGAGGGAAATGACTGGTTCCACTTCGGGAGGGTCTGAGGGAGGGGTTATGTCGAGGGTTTCAGGTGACTTAGACACAAGGGGAGTTTCAATATCCTCTTCTGAAATATCCTTGGAGATGGCCATAAACAAATTTTGTTCCTTACACTTGTGGCCCAGGAAATATTTGTCATCACAATTATAATAAAGGCCTTTGAGTTGGCGTTCATCCATTTCAACCCTAGTCATTTTTTGGATCTTTAGTGGAGCGGAGGGAGTAGTGGGATTTAAAGGTTTGGGGTGAGGGATAAAGGAGGGTTTCTGGTTTTAAGAAGATACAACTTGTTGTGCTTCTTTACTTCTTTTAGAAGCCTCCACCCAACTTTAGGCCGAGCCATGAGGACATGGGCCCGAATCTCATCCTTGAGGCCACTGATAAAACATTCTCGGAAAAAGGCATCATACATGCCCTCTATCTAAAAATCCAGGCATTCAAAGGCAGCTATAAAGTATTCCATTGTTCCTAATTGTTTCAACTTTGTCAAACGACCCAAATGGTTGGTGTCAGTGTCAAAGCATTCATAAATCTATGCCACAAAGTGTGTCCAAGTAATATACCCGTGACGAGAAGTTTTTCTCCATTGCCACCATTGCCAACGTTCTTGATCTAGATGGAGAACACCATACCGGAGTTTGGCCAAGTTATCTGTAATGTGGTATAAAGAGAAATAATGTTCCATTTGCGTTACCCAACCAGTGGGGTCTGAGCCATCAAATTTGGTCACATCCACCTGCGGAAGGCGTAGGTCACGTTGAAATTGATGGTTCTAAACATTATGGGAATGAGAGGAATGGTCACCGTCAGTATGCAGAGCTGAGGAAGAGGAAGGTTTATCTGTAGGGATATGCAGTTTGGTGTAGAGTGTCGAAACGACAGATTCAAGTTGGGTGGTGAGGTCTTGTTTGGTTTCCTCCATTGAGGACTGCATGGTTGTATTAATGGTGGCGAAATTGGCACTGAGTTGTTTCACTTCTTGTTGGGTCTCGATGAGACCATATTGCAAGGTGTTGAAGCGAGCTTCCAAGTCTTGGCTATGAGTATGGGCCATGAGGATGGGGGAACTCAAAAGGGGCGGG
>SNQJ01S0078224.1:44102-56587 GCA_010110895.2 Picea sitchensis
ATAGGGGCGAAGATATGAATCCAATGGAATAGGTCTCAAATAATGGTCAAAAGAATATTGTAGAGAGGAAATGCCCAAATACTTAACGAGAAAGAGATGTGTATTTACTTGGCATTCCAAACATAGTTGCATGACAATTTTTATTTATTTATTTTTTTACACATGCAGAGTTATACTCTGTTCTGAAGAATAATACAGAGAGGAAATGCCCAAATTCTTAACTAGAAAGAGATGTGTATTTACCTGGAAATCCGAACACAGTTGCCTAGCAATAGATCTTGTCTGTTTGAATTTGTTTATGATTCTTTCCCCAAGGGTTAGGTATTCAAGGGTTCTACAGACAAGGGTTTGCCCTGTGCTATAGCTCTTTGATATATGTGTGGGGTCCAATAGTAGTACTCGGCCCAATATCTTAGGGAACTAACTAAAGAGGATAGATCGTACCCTTAGCTGTACTACCCGACTACCTAGGTACTAGAGAGTATCTTCCTGAGTGTTGTTCTCGGTGAAACTATAGCAGTCAGGTGGTCGATCAGTTTATCTAAAGAGAGCTTCAGGTAATCTAGGCTAATCTGTACACATGTGTTATCTGATGCACTACCACTCAAAGGGATACCAACAGGGGTTACAAGGGTGGCCAACAGATGTGCGCTTAAGTACCACTTATATTTCTTGCATGTATGAATCCCTCAACCACGGGTTTATGCATGTAACGATAGATCTTTGTGGCTTAAAGACATCGGAATACGTCTCTACCCTGAAAAAAATTTAACCCACACTTTCTGCTGAAGAAAGTGCTCTGATACCACTTGTAATATACCAGATATAAAAAGAATGCAGAATAGAAATAAAATGATAGAAATGGTAGAATAAAAACAATATAACTAGAACAATCACCACAATAGCACTGAAATGATATAAGAACAACAACAGAAATAGCACTTTGATTCTGAAAGCAATTTTCACAGGCCTCTTAGAGGGGGCAACCTCTAGTTGAGCAACGCTCTATTACAATAATATCCAAGCTAGGGTTCTCATACCATCGACTCCTATTTATACTAAATATGTCTATCAAAAGAAGCATCTAGAGGAAGATCCTTCTAGAAGTGGAAGCTTCTATTAGGTCTTCTTACATCCAACTTATTCTATTTTATTACAAGGCCTTATTAATATTGACCTTTATTACATCCGAATATATTGTTCTACCTATGTGCGGGTTAGGACCCTAACACTGTGTCTGGGGAGGCCTCTAGTCGAGGAAGTCACCTGTTCCTCGCATAGTCTATTGGCCGCATTGTCCCCACATCTGCACATAACAGACACAGATCTGTCAGATACTCTGGTGTATAAAAAAAATGATATATATAAAAGACAACATAAAAATTACATATATTTAACAACAAAAAAAAAACGAAGAAAACTTACCCATCTCTCCTCGCTGCTCTCTGGGAGGTACCGATATCTTAGGATCTATAGAGAAGTCAATCCCGACATAGGGGTAGTCCTCTATGACCGGAATTTGTCATGCCCACCAAGTAAATAACTTGTCATCAAAGGCCTCAATGGTCCTCCCTCCCCCCTGTCGCAGCAATAGCACCGCCCATCTGCATAGTGCAGGGTGAGTGGCCCCGTGCCCTCATATAGTCTCTCTAGGACTAAAACTAGTAACTTTCTCAAAGATGAAAGCACAAAGAATCGTCCCAAACCTGAAGCTCCTCTAATTCTGCATTCGACACTCTGTTAATTGCCTCTGCATACAATCTAGTAAGGTGGTGCTCCAGTCAAATATTTGTGCATTTAAGCACCGCACTGCACAATTCATGTGCGCAAGGGAATCCTAATGCAAATACGTAGACCTAGTACTATGCCCAATGAGTAAAACTATCACTTTTATTGATAAGTTTGAGATCTTTCTTATCGTCACATGCGAGCTCGTTCTGTCGGTATCGGCTTCACAATGGAGTCCAATCAACTCTGATGTGTTGTGAGGCCTAAAGGGAAAGGTACAAAAATTGAAAGGTTCCCCTCTCCTTGAGAGGCCAGTTAGAAAGTATATATCCTATGTCGTTGGAGCCAGCAACTACCCTTCTAGCATAAAGGCCTCTGCATCGAGATGCCAATAATCCACCAAGGCATTCAATAGCCTAGGTTGTGCTCGCATGAAAGGACAATGGAAAAAATTTAACAAACCACACTGCAACAATGTAGTAAGAGCATCAGGGTCATCATCAACCAACACATCAATATCCTCATGCTCTCTTTCCCTCCAGTGAACATATAGCCTGCAAATAGACAAAGTTCAAGAAGGTTAACTCTTCTTTTTTTGTTTTTTTTTTACACTAAATGGAAGGTCCATGTGGGTTGTAGTGCTCACAGTAGCATGTACACTCGGGTTGTCATAAGGAAGCCCACATGTACACTCAAGCTGTCACAAGACAACCCGTGTGGATGTAGGGCCGACCTTTTAAAGGTCGATGCCCCCCCCCAAAAAAAATGAAATTAAATGCATAAAGAAAGAATTAAAATTGCAAGAGGGGGTAGTGAGTACTTACTTGGTCCAAGCAGATGGTCGTTTCATCCACTGAAGCTCCTGGAATCAACTCTTTTCACAAAGGGGTAGTTTTTTCTTTTAGTCAATTTCTCAATTAGCAATGGTGATAATGAGCTGCCAGCTTCTATTTATAGACTTTTTGGCCTCTTTTTGTCAATTTTTGGACCTTTTTGTCATTTTTTCTAAATAGAAAATCATTTAGTATGGTTTGGGAGTTTTCTTTGGATTGTCACAAGAAGTGTTCTTTGGTTATTGGGAAACGTTTTGAAGTTTTTTGGTCGTTTTGAAGGTCCTTTGCTAAAAAGCCATTTTTTCCAACTCGTTGCATTTAAAGATAGGATTCCACCTCCACCTTCTGCATATTGTTGTCTTTTCTGCTTTACCATAGCATCGATCCTACCGAGTTGTGACACGAAACCATCACTGATGCTTTAGGAGTGTCATAATTTAGTAGTAGAGCCTACCTTAACATCGATTCCCTAGGTAGATCTTGGTTGCATTTCGGTGTCCATGTTGTCACTAACGACTATAGGCCCATGAGTCCTTACTAGTTTTTCCTGATTACGAGTTTGAGCCTCATTTGCATGATTCCTTATCACTCTTGACCTCACCCTTGGGACTCCCAAAACTTAATGGGTCTTCTTTTAAGCTCTTTTCAGACCCTCTAAACATGAAAAGATTGTCGAGCGATCTTGTTTACCTTCACACTCGCTAAACTGAAATTTGAAGTCATGTTTGTCAGGCGGTAGTTTACCCCTTTTTCGGTTTGGATGGTCAATTGTACGAACACAGGTATACTCTAGGAACCTCGATTCTCTAGAAGAGTATTCTCAGGTATAAGTTTAACCCTTTTTCGGGCCTGAGGGACTAAATTTATGAGAAAGAAACCCACACGGAGTCGATAGTTAATCCCTTTTCAGACTCCCTAAAATTGAAAATATTATTGAGTGACCTTATTATTTCACACTTGATAAAATGGTCCAGAAGAACATTCGTGATGGAGTCCATAGTTAAGATTTTTTCAGACTCCTTAAAAATGAAAAAAATGTCAAGTGATCTTCTCTTTATCACACTCGTTAAAATGGTTTTGAATAGGAGTATGGTCGGTGCTAGTTTACCCCTTTTCCAAACCAACTAGAATATATTTGGAAAAGGTGCCCCAATGGAGTCTCCTTTTACGTTTTTTTAGACTCTCTAAATATGAAAAAAATGCTAAGCTTAACTTCTCGGGGCTCGTTAAAATTACATCGAAGGATGTTACCATTGTGTGTCATATTAATCATGTTTGCATAGCTGCGTCTTTGGCCTAATGTCAGCTCCATGTTGCTATCAACTGAACCATCTGAAGCATGCCTTATACACAAGCCCCGTATCACTTTGCATTTGCGTCTTGACACCTTTGGACCCAGGAGGGATTTTTCTGAGTGTCCTTGCTCTGAACATCAGTCTTGTCCTTGTGTCTATAACTAGTATGTTTGTGACACTCATTCCTCCTTTGTAACGTAGCATTCTTTTATTCTTTTTCCAAAATTATTGAAAAAGACCAAAAAAATCAAATATACCCCAAAAAGAGGAAGGGAAAATTATTTTCTTTTTATTGGCAGCACAATGAGTCACCCTTGGACAAAGCACATCCTTTCATTTGTTCTTCAAGATTTGGGATTTAATATTAACTTAGGAAGTTGTTCTCGCTACATAAAGTTGTGTCCTCCTCCATTTGGTTATTCTTCCAAACATATGGAGAGTTTGCATTGCCTCTTGCATTGTGAACTTATGTTAATGTCGTGTTGTATGAGTCTCATCATTTGTCATGCTATTGTCCAAGGGAGGTTTTTGCCAACCCTGAGTCGGCCCCTCTGTAGTTTGTCCCTTGCCCTCATGCCCGGTCATCCCAAAAGTCCAATCAAGTATTTTCTCGAAATCAATGAAGCCTCTATTCTGCTCATCAAGATCCTCTAGTCCATGCCTAACGAGTCATCAAAGACCTCTGGGTAGGGAATTCATACACTCATTTTACACTCCTACCCGAGTTTTGAAAATTTTGAAGTTGTTGCTCGAGCTCTGAAGACCTCATCTCCAGCCATCCATCCTTATCAACTTCTAGAAGATGGATACTATACATGTATATCTTTTTTATTTCAAGATGTAGATCCATTGTGTATTTCTCGTGGCTACACTTTATATAGTTATATGACATGGATATGTAGTGTATTTGATTGGCAGCCATGATTTTATTTCATCCCGAGCATGGGTATGCCCGCCTCGATGAGACAACTCTTATTTTGCAGATGGCACCTCCCGAAATCTAGTCCCTAGGCTCACTGGTTTGGTACGTTGATAAAGATTTATAATGTATTTTGGCCATCAGATGCTCTTCTGACCTCACACATTAGGGGCATCTATTATAACCCTAATTTTCAACAGACATGCTTACCTAACATCAGGCCATCTCATTTTCCTTCTTTGCCAAGCTACTATTGAACATCTCTTCTTAAAAACACCTTTTTTAAAGGCACACGCTAGCTGACCCACTACAGCCCGCGTGTACATGCTAGCTGGCCCATTACAGCCCACGTGTACCTACAAAAGAACAAAAAATGGAAAGTTGCTGACAGAACACACTATTTTGTGTAAGTTAACTAAACCTTTCAACCATGCATGGCTAGTCACTCAACTAAATAACTAGCTCCTTCTAGCCTATAAAAGAAGGGGTAGGGGTCCCATTTGAAAGGAAGAAAATCATAGTAACGAAACTCTACCCGAATTAGCATTCCCCTTGCTTCAACCTTTTACAACTATTGTGTGGAAAGAAGCATATACAGAAGCAATTGGAGCACAGTTGAAGAGGAGCCTAGGACCAGATTCAAGGAGCAGTGGTTGATCTCACTATTGTAAGTTATTCTTGTCAGATTAATAAAAGAAGTACTTTTCCCGTCCCACCATATGAGGTTTCTATTGTTTGAATATTGATTATATGTTGATTAAATCTCTAACCCATTAGTTCATATATCAAATGCATGTGGAGTTATTCGTTTGTCTTTTGTGAATGAATATCAACATTGGGAGGAGAGTTGCAATCGATGAGTGATCAAGCGTGAAAAAGGATCAACATCAAACATGAAAATAAGGTACGTCAACTTGATCTTTTTAACCTTGTATTTGCATATGAATAATGGGGTTTATGCATGGGATGATGGTAGAAAGTAGGAAGCTTTAGGTCATTTCTACATGCATGATAAAACCCTTAGTGCTAGTCTGTAGGAGGGATTTCCCACCCACAACAGTCAGCTGAAAGGAGAGACCACAAGTGGTTTCATGAACCATCATCACTGGAATTTTGAAATCCCCCCTTTAAGGTATAGAAGAGTTTCATCATTGTACTCCCTCTTCTAGGATTAAGAGAGTGTCATACTTATTCCATTTGTGTACAACATGAAGTGAGCATGCGGAAAAAACCACATGTTATATGATCCTGTGAGGGCCATGCTTGAAAGTTATGAAAGTTATGCCATAAGGAAACCACTTGTGTGCGGTACAAAAATATTATGTGTTGGAAGATTGGTCTTTACTCAATATTTAATTCTACGGTAAGACTTATATAAATGCTTGGTTGTTGATAATCATTTCCAAGGATCAATCCACTCATAGTGAATATTCAATCTTGCAAGTTTCTTCAGTCTTGAACATCTTTATGAATAATGGTTATGCTTGCCACAATGCTGGAAAGGATGGAGATCAAAACATTGATTATCCATGTGACCAACTCGATTACAATGTTGGCACTTATCATTCTAATTTTGAACTTGAATAGGTGAAAGTGAATCTTCTTGAAGGAATCCAACACTTTGAAACTGGATTGGTTTTGAATAATCGAGAATATGAAAGGTGACTTCCTTGTCATATCCAAGTCTTGTTCTATTCTTGTTGTGGATGATTTATTCCCAAGGTCTTATGATGGGATTGGAAAGAGTATTCTAAATCTGTTGCTTTGAAATCTGTGGAAGTGGATTTATTGTATGTTGTTGCATCATTGAAAGGTTTTATTCACTGAACTCAAAATAAAACTCATGAAATGTAGGTTCATGAATAACTTCATCTTTGTATGTATCTACAATTGTCTTTTTGAGTTGCTCATTCACTGATTGTTGATAAAAAAAATCATCATCATCACCATAGAGAGGATTGTGATGAACAAAAATTAGTTCAGAACACTTCATTGGTTGTTGATTTTTGAGATCCATGATTTCATCATTCAATAGCTGGGATAGAGATTGAAAAGTCTAACTTTAGCTTGCGTCACTTGCAAACAACTTAGCATTGATTGAAGATTTGTTTTGTTTAATATTATTGTGTTGTCTTCAGTGGTGTTTATTAGAGTTTTCAGTAACTCAAATAATTCTATATTTTGAGCCATTTCAAAAAACACTAAATGAGGTCTCCTTGTGCAGGTAGATCCTAATTACAATTTGGCTCGACAGAAAAAGACTTATTCGCAACTCGCTCACTTGAATTGCTCGCTTGAAATTCACGCTTGATTGATTTTGTTTCACGCTTGCTTGTACTTGCTCACTTGAAGTTTTCTTGCTTTCTTCCAAGAAGTTGAGGGTGTTGGATACTATAAAAAATGCACCCAAAAACTTGATGTTTACAATGATTTGAGTTTCAACCACTCAACCTAGTCAATTTCGACTCAAAATTACAATGACTCGGGAATAGAATGATACAATCAAGTTGTGAGTGTCGGGCTCAATCGAGAATGCACCCTATGACAAATTTAATTCAACTCAACTTGATTTCAAAAATACAAGTAAACTTACAAATACATTATTGTAAGTACAAATCAACTTGAACAAGTAATATTACAACAAACATTGTTTTTAAGTTACAATTTAAATTCAAATTTTCCATGATGTGTTGAATTCAAAATCTTTGATTTTTCCATTACTGATGTGGTTGCGAATTGAATGCTTGAGAATGTTCTTCACATATACTTGATCATATGTTCTTGATTGTCATTAATTTGTGTGCCTGAATTTGATTTCCTTGTACTCAATGTATGATGTGTTAAATGATACATTACAAACATGTTTATGTCAAAACTAGACATTAAACATCGTAAATCAACCATGCAAATATTCACCACAACACACTACGCAAGGTGTACCTAAGATCCCCTTATCCAATTTTGGGCGGATCTAGGATACGGAGCAAAAGACTTCAATTTTATTATAAGTATCTCTCTTACGAGACCACATACAATGGAAAGGCTACAATGTATTTTATCCTTCACCATGCTTTAACAAGGCTTTCAATTCATAACATTTCTCTTTTTCTCTCAAAGACTTAAGAAAAAAATAAATGTCTTCTCAAAAAAATGAGTTTCTTACAACCTCAGTTTGTCACTCACTTAAAATTTTCTTAACTTATAAATAAATAACGAACATCTCTCACTCATGCTCACTCTCATTTACTAATGAAAAAAAAATCTTACATTTACTCACCTCCATTTCCTTATGTTAAAATAATTTTAGGTCCTTCATCTGGTCCTTCATCTGGTCCTCAATCCGGTCCTTCATCCAGTCCTCAATCCATACCTCGATATGAACAAATATTTTTGCAATGAATTTGATAATTTAATATCAGTTGAAAAAATGTTCACCAAAATCGCGCAGAAGGGGCTTCAAAAAATGAGGACATGCAGCAATCATATGACATGTAGAGGAGATCTAAGTGGGTGAAATCACACCAATTTGCGTGGAGATCCAAATAATCAGGATATTCTTGTTGAGATGATTATTTGCCCCAAATCTGTGTTCACCTTAGATCTTCTTATATCTTCATTTGTGATGGAAATGTAGTAGCAACAGTAAATCTTAGATCTGCGTTCACATTTTGGTTATACACCCACCACGTTTAGATCGACCCTCATTTTTCCATGATGAGTAGCAAAAGCACTGAATGATGATTAACATTCATACTCAACCCCGACTATGGAATATGGAACTTGATTGTCAATTCCAGAATTAGAGTTTTGCACAAACTGAATAATCAATGACAGAATTCAGATCCTTTACCTTGCAGCGAAGATGCACATTACAATTATGTCCATGATTTTCTGGATATCCATATTCTCCCAACATGTTGGATTGCACTTTGGATGCATTTTTTATCTCATCCAAACTTGATGAATCCAATGTCCATCACAGATCCAACGCATGCAAAATTGTTGATGCTTTCTACCGCCTCTCTGAAGCAAATCGTAAGAATGTTTGTGGATAAAATCTCATCAACAAAAAAACAATCGAAAAAACTGAAGATACCCATTTGGGTAATTACCTAAGCATGCCATTTGCAACCTCTATCACAAAAAACAAAAAAAAATTGTTCAGAGAAAAAATCATTTTTCATTTGCAGCGTTTTTTTTTTTCCATTTTGAGGCGAATTTTATCAACACGTTTTTTATCTTTAAACATTGATTTGTTTAATAAATAATTGATTTGATTTGATATAACTATAAAATACCTTTCCAACGCTATGCTATATGCTTAATTTGGATTTGTATGGAGGTCGGAATTTGCATTTTAATGGCTACATATTCCGCAATTGGAAAAAATATGTTTCTTATGGGATGAATATCTTTAAAACAGATATGAATATTGAGAAAAAAATATAACCTTTGGTGCATCTTGGAATCTAGTTTACAACTCAATTGAAATCATTAAAAATAGATAAATATTGAAAGAGAAATCTAATTTTTACCAACAGGGACTCCAAAATCAACGAATTTCCCCTTCAGTAATGTCTTCTCCTTGGATTGCGTGTAATTCCAGTGCTGCATATTTTCTTCATTGGCTCATTGAGTGTTGCATATTTTCTTCATTCTCTTTCCACCAGATTGATCACCATATTAGGGGTCTATTCTCATCTTCAAACCCAATGTTGGGTAGACTATATTAATACGATATGGTATGCTTTATATTCCTCAATACAGTCCACGATACAGTCCTTGATACAGTCCACAATAGGGTCCTCGATATGATCCTTGATATGGTTTGTGATACAGTCCTCGATACAGTCCCCGATATGGTCCTCAAAACGAAACTACACTTAGTATCGTTGCTCTTCCTTCACAATTTTCACCATGGATCTAAAATTTTCATCCTCTTTTTAGCATGGCTCTCATACCAATTGATAAAACATGGAAGCTACAATACCAATTGATAAAATAAATACAAGAATAACAACATGGCAGAAAAGGATCACTAGCCAACTCTTAATGTATTCATACCAATGTTACATATTTATAGTACAATGGGTGATGCCACCTCATAGAGAGATTTGCTCTAGATCTTAAAATAATGCATGATAACTAGGCTAGGAAATATTAACTAAATCATTAGTCATCACTTGAGGATATATTACTAATATCCTAAATGAATAATACAAATATAGGTGACAATTTAGACTTAGTGATTGGCAAAGGTAAGCCATAGGCTAACATAAATAAGGATTTGGTACAATATGGATTATTTTGCATTGCAATAGTTTAATCGCTAATGAATTGGTAACACCCATACCATTGGATAGAATGTGATCCCTATCCAATTGTAAAAATACCCATGATTTATCTTTGTCTTCATAGAAGAACATTGGTAATGAGAGTGAAATTTATTTAAAAATTGAAGTTGATTCCATAATAGCCAACAACAGTCAACCTAGTAGCTTCCTAGCATGTCTTATATAAATAATTGGTGTGGGGTAATCATTTTGCAACATATTTTATTGTTAGTCTTAGATAGTCACCAATATTGAGGTATCTAATTAAATTACATAAGTTGGAAAGAAGGGCACTCAAGTTTTCTATGTAGTGAAATAGCTCATGTATCCACATTTATGCACAGACTCATCATAACACATGCCATGTATTTGGAATGGCAATATTCATGGTGATAAAGAAAAAAATGACACTTATCTCAGGTTGTCTCTGGTTATAGTAATTTCTCAAAATGATGTATGAAAAATGCTTTGGTTATCTTCTTTTTTAATTTAACTTATTATTGTATTTGAAAAATGTAGGTATGAAGGGAAGTCACCTCCACGATCCACAGCGCATTTTTGAGAAGGTATATGTTATCCATGTTTTTCTATCCTTATTTTGGTTGTTTTTGACGTGTCTGGGAGCCTATGGAAAAAAACCAAGGAAAGGATGGAAATCATGGGCAACACATGAATCTACTCGAAGATTAATGGATAAATTGATGGTGAATATTGGACATGGAACAACTTAATGGCAAAGGTTGGACATGGAACAACCTAAAAATGCTCTGCTAGACAACTGGCTCTATTTCAGGTTCTATGCTAGAGGACCAGATATACTATGTTTGTCGCAAATGTCATTTCTATAGTTGTAAGTAGAAAATAGCACAGCAATAGAGTTAAACAAATTTTTATATATGAATTTTCTGTGTATTTTAAACAAATTGTTATATATGTATTTTCTTGCTAGTTTGGTCTTCGAAATTATTTGTATTCTTTTCTTCACATTTGTTAATGGTTATACATCAACACTTTGTCACCTCCTATTTTCACTATTTTCTTAGATGAGAACACCCTTGTCATAAAGTACATCGAAGTGAAAATTGTTTTCACCTGATACGTGCTTCTGCATATATCCCACTACTAGCCCCATTGTCTTTCTTCCATAATTCATTCATCAATATTCCCCTCTCATCCTAAGACTGGTTTCATCACTATATATTATTCAATATATTGCATCCACACTAAGTTTTCTCCTCTAGACCACGACACCTTGTCATAATGCCCCTTTTGCACAACTTAAGCCACCTCATGCATGTTTCACTCTTGTACTAATCCAAATATTACATGATTTATGCCAAACTCAATTCATGATCTAACCTCCAAGGATTCTTTTGAACCTATTGATCTCATGTCTTAAGTATGATGGTCTCACGAGGGTAAACACCTCGATTCATGGATTTATAGTATGAACATCTTCTTCAAATTACACCCTAAATTATCTAAGACTAACTATTTTACCTTTGCAGAAAATCACTTAGAAGGTTTAGCATTGGATTGGTGTTAAACTCATTTGGAGACCATTGCACTTTTTAACAACCATTGCACATTTTAAAAATACTCATCCTTAAGTTTAAATCCATTTTATTAGATTATTTTCATCATGAAGTGGACTTGTTTAAGAGTTCCATGTTGCACAAGGATTTTATCCTTGCCTTGGAAATGGAAAGTAAGATAGCTACCATTTTCCCCTTACCTTCCCCTAGTCATTCTCCCTCTTCCTCCCACTCTAGCTACTGATTCCAACATCACTAGATCTCTTCCCGTTTCTTTGTATAATTCTGTTACTTCAATAGAAATCCCACATATACATCATATTTTTGAATGAGAATAAAGAATGGGTACGCATAAGGAATGAGAATACTTAAGATGAATTGGAAACAATGGAGGATAGGGAAGAGTGTAGTATGGAATCGAGAACTATGCCACACCCATATTTGTATCAAGTTGAGTTATAAGCATTGATTAAAAAATCGTGTTATCAAGCTTAGATGTACATTTATAAATGTAAGGCCTACTCACAAGTGTGAATAGAATGATTACTATATACTTGGAGCCTTGTTATTTGTTTTAGTGGTCTCATCAATTAGTGGGTAACTACCTTCGTTGTTTACAAATTGGATTTGAGTGGATGAATAAACCATTGGAGCCCAAATGAAATGGAGCATTTTATCATAAATCATAATGATCAATGCAAAATTTCACATATCCTTTCTAGAATAATTCCTTTTAAGTGTGCAACTTCCACTACTTATACATCACCTAGTTCTAACACCAAGCCCAAATCCCACATGGTACAAGTATTAATACTAGGTAATTCCTCCTATGATACTCTAAT
>SNQJ01S0078224.1:58863-68930 GCA_010110895.2 Picea sitchensis
GAAATTTGAATATTTTTACAAAAATATCGCCAAACATTTATAGTTGACATATGAAGGATTAGTAAGATTCGCCAAGGTTTCTACATTTTAAAATAAATTTCCATCCTTAAAATCATCGTTGACTGCAACAAACCCTAACCTAACCTTATGGGAACTTAAAGTGAGAAGTTTGGAATAATTCCTGGGCATTCTAGTGTGCCTTAGCCTAGCTCACCTACTGGTACTCTTACCAAGAAAAAATATCAATTTTGAGTTTTTGGTCAAATTCAAAGTCAAAGGTTGACTGGTCAAAGTCAAATTCAAATTCAAAGTCAAAGGTTGACTTTTGGTAAAAATTGAATTTATGGTCAAAGTTGAAATTTCAAAGTTTCTATCCTGTTCTAATCATTGAATCTTTTTATTCAGTTTCTAACCTCTTCTTGTCAAGATGGTGTTTAGCCTCACATTAGAAGACAAGTTGAACGATGCTACAAATTTCAAAGGTATGCACTTGTATATGATTTTCATGTTATATCATCCATGAAAAGAATGAGGGTGTTTCACAGAGAATGTACAAGAGACCTTGACCAAGCAATGATCTTGGATTTAGTACATTCATAGGAACAAGCAGTTGAGGCTCCAGGTTCCAGGTTTGATTGATCAAATTGTTAAGATTTACACATATCAAGTTTGATAGTTGAGTTGTGACAACAATATTTGAAAGGTTATATTGCTGCCGGGTATACTTGGTTGAATGTAAGTACTATTGATATGGATGCTTATTACACTTTTTTGCAAAATAAACTAATATCGCCTCTAGGAAATGTTTCTTATTCCCGGGAAGGTCGCCTTGGTAATTCTAAGATCCTTGTTACCATAGATATGTTCTTATGAAAATGTTATTGGAAATACTTTTTCTCTTGTTGTTCTTGTTTCTGGAAGGTCACATGCGATAGCTATGAGAAGAAGCTAGAGTGGCAGTTTCAAGCATGGAGAAGATGACTTCATCAGTGGTGAAGAATATGGTCTCACCAAGTATCAATTATAAAGGAAGCATGGAAAGCAAAAAGAATAGAAGAAAGTTGTGATGGAAGAATATAAATCATGAAAAAATATGTGTGGGAAATTGTGCCTAAATGGATTTACAAGATAAAACATGCAGTGGATAGAAGTATCGATAAATATAAGGCAAGATTCAGGGCTAGAAGGTTCTCCCAGAAGGAGTGAGAAGACTCTGATGACATCTTGTTCTACTAACCATATATACCTCTATCTAAGACATTATATCTCTTGCAGTATCCATGGGTTGGAGTTTACATCAGATGGATGTAAAGACTATTCTTCTCAACAAAGTAATTGAAGAACAAGCATATGTAGAGAAACCTAAAGGTTTTGAGGTATACCATAAGAGACCCATGAATGTAGATGGAAGAAGACCTTGTATGAATTCAAGCAACTTGGTGTAGAACCTCTCATGTATAACAGAAGCGTGGTGAAAAATTCCTATGAAAAAGGAAGTGTATCGAAATGGTTCTTCAGAAGTCCGGGATGATGGATTAGAAATCCATGGAAAAATCCCATGATGACAGATCTAAAGAAGTTGAGAGACTTTGATCTAGTAGACTCATCCCTGTATCGATAATTGATTTGATCCTTGATGCATTTGATGAATGATAGTCCAGACATTTTCTTTGTTGTGAACATGTTGAGCCAGTTCCAGGTGGAACCTATCCATGAAAATTGAATAATTGCAAATCGTGCCTTGAAATATATTAATGGACATTTGAGTTATGATATGCAGCTGAATGGATTTATCGATTCAGATTGGGAAGGTAGTGCAGATAACAAAAGAATTAATTCTTGGATATGTTTTCAGTTTGAGGTTTACCATGATATCATGGGCTAAAAGGAAACAAAATTCTATTGCACTCAGCATTGCAGAAGAAAAATATATTACAGCTTGTGATGCTTGTACGGAAGCAGTGTGGCTCTATAAGCTGGTTTCTAGACTGTTTGATTAGGTGTTGGATTTGACCATGATATATTTTGATAATCAAAGTTCTGTAAATCTCCCATAGCACCTGGTGTACCATGATAGGTTGAAGAACATTGATATCAAGTATTTTTTTCTTCGTGATAAAGTCTAGAGGGGAGAAGTAATTCTCTAGTATATCTCCACTGATGAGAAGATAATAGATATTTTGGTAAAGCCTCTGTCCAAGATGAAAAATTTGCATACTTAAGGGACAAGATGGACTCATGGAGATGACTTCATTATTGGAAAGGGAAGTGATTACTCCCCAAGTTTGGAGGGAGCACTGACATTTTATTGTTATATTGATAGTCATTTTCCAATTTGGAAAATGGTCTAGGTTGGGTAGTCACTTTATGGTTTGGAAAGTGGTCCAAGATATATGATGCAAATTCATTTTCCAGTTTGGAAAATGGTCTAGAATGGACACTCACGGTTCAACATATTGTTGATATACCATAAACAGTGATTCCCCTTGTGGCCAGTGTGGGGGAATGGTCTAGGAAAGTCATTCTCCTTGGCAGTCACTCTAAGAAGTGGTCAAGTAGAATGGTATGACTCTCTAAGAAGTCATTCTTTCAAAGTTCATAGTTGTGAACATTTTTGAAGAATGGTACGATGTAGGAGGTTGGTGCAGGATAGTCATTTCTATAGGAAATGGTCTGTGTTGGATTTTACCCATTCATTGGCCTTTGTATTTTCTACTTAGGATTCTTTATGGGTTATTTTGATCCTACATTACTATCATATATTGAACCTGGTTCAGATTTGATAATCTCCCAACAAAATCCCTCTAAAACTATCATCCCCTCTAGTAGACCAGAAGCAAACGTAGCACACAGAGTGTACTGCACAGTCTCACCCAAGATAGATGTATAGGTGGCTGCAATACTCAGGTGTTTGCAACCTAGGAATGAGTGGAGATATTCGGTTTTACTATTTAATATTTATTCATTTATTCTAACATCTAATTATAGCAATCATTCTATCCATGCATGTGGAATACTAGATCTAACTAGTTAATTCATTCATCTAACTGTTATAGATAAATCCCCCTACGGACAAGTGGATTCTCTCTTGGGCTCTAAAATCTTAAGACCAAGACAGATAAGTTCTATTGTGGACACTGACATTCCCTTTCATGAAGCTAAACTATTCAAAGAAGAAGAAAGAAGAAGGGTAAATACCTTTTACCGACGTTTGTCCTTGCTTGATCTAGGATGATCTTGATCTCCAAGTTCTTAAGAAGTTCCTGCAATACAATGAGAAACAACAACAAAACACACTTCCTACTCTACCATAATTAGCTTCATAATGGATCTATAAAAGAAACAAGTTCATGAAACGTACACAAACTTTAAATGAAACAGGCCAAGCATAGATTTGTATCAATGAAAACAAAGTTAATTTCCTACAGCCATAGATGTAGGTGCAACAACTTCACCAAGCTCTCTTTGTCCGGACCCTTGCTCAAATAATCCACACACAGAATGATGATGCTTCAATGATATCTCCCTTATGAGATCATAAGTTTGATGCTTTATAATGTCTCCCTTTCACCATGAAGAGGCCTCCTTATATAGGCTTGGAGAGGCCTAACCACTTAAGAGATTCTTGGGATAATTTGAGGATTCTTCTCCTTTAGTTGTGGATCTTCCCTAATATTGAGCCTTGACCTCAGATTCGAATCTTAACAACTCCATATATGAAGGGATTCTTCTCTAATTTTTCTCAACAATCCAAAAATTTGCTCAAAAAAGGCTAGCACTCCCACAAAATAGGACACAGAGCATTGGAACACTCCCCCAAATGAGGTCACGAAGTGTTGGCAATCCCTGACAGTGTATAGGGGAGCGTTGCCTTCCAAAATTGATTTTTGAGTGGATTTTTCCATGGAAAAAGATTTGTAATCTTTGTCAAATGACTTATCCTCTTCAAAATCAGTCTTTTGAGGTGTCTTTCAAGTGTTCTTGATAATTTTGTCTCAGACACGACATAGGCAAGATGATAGTATGATATTTGTGACACTTGTGGGCGAAATGCGACACTTCTGACATTGGTAATGACGACACTAGGCCATCATTGTAATGAGTAATTTTGATGTGTAACACTAACATTCATCAATTAATCATCCATAAATATGCATGCATTCATTCACATAACATAGGTGTTATCATGGTTCACCCCCTCCTAGGCTACATCCACAAAGATCTGGCTCTCAAGATTTTATTATGGTTTAGTAATATATCACATTGTGCGTGTTTACAATCTTAGGTATTACTCTCTTCCACAGGATCCTCGATCCATGTGAGGCTTACTATATCACACCAGGTTCCTCAGGCTATGATCTAACCCTTAGGATAAAGTTTCTCACTACCTCCCTAGCTCACCATCTTACTGAGTAGTACAGTTTTTACAACTTCCTCTTCCTCGATCGCCCCCCTCTCGTCTGATCTCTCTTTGTTTCTCTAAATTTCCTTCTCTTTATCCTTATAAGTACTACCTATTTATATTCTTGGCTCATTAGCCATTACAATACATTAAAAAAACCCTAACCCTAGTGTCATTAGGTCTTCCTTGCATGCGTGCCTCGCTTACTTCCCTTACATGTGTTGCTTTTCCTTTCAGTTGTCCTTTCCTCCTTGCATGATTCTCTTCCCAAAATAGCCTTTTCTCCTGACTAGGCCTGCATCCAACAGGCCCCCAACACTAACATGTGGCTTGTCCCAAGCCACCTAAACTTTGTGTGCTTCTTCGACAGCTCCTACGAGAACCTGGAACTTCTCTGTGAGTTCCCTTGCTTTTGTTTGAGCATGTGTGGTCTTTCCTATGAGTGCGTCCAACACTTGCACTGTAATTTCCTCTTTGATCATCTCTATGCACTTTGCCTAAGTTTGTTCCATGTTCTTCTTTTCCTCTTATTCCTGCGCAATGAACTTCACTACCCGCTCTTGGAGACATTCCATTTGAGCTTGTTGCTCCTTCTTCTGTGTCTGCGCGACTATGAGTTCTTCTTGCAGCTTTTTCATATCCTGTACTCTTTTGAGGCACTCGATGATCTGCATCATCTTCTGCCTCTACTTGAGGTCCTAGATAGATATACTTATATTCTCCTCTTCCTGGTCCCACTACTGGACCTTTTGATCCTCCGCCAACTTTTTCCATAGCTGTGTTTCTTTATCGAGCAAGTCAACAGCTGCGTTGACTTTCTGTTCCATCTCCTCCATCTACCCTACTTCTTCCTGCTTCCTTTGCTCCTTCACCTCTGGGGGAGTGGTAGGGATGAGTTGTTCCTGGAGTTTCTCAATCTCCTGCCTATATTGATCGATTGTGTGCACAATATCATCAATTTTTTGCATTGTCGTGAGATCTGTTATCTACTTTCTCTTCAGAATTCTGTCATAGGCTGTAGCCAATCCCTACTTGAACCTATCCACATGATATTTATCATATTTGGTCTCAATATTGACCTTATCGAGAATCAATTGCAATGCTTCTCTAATATCCTTCGTCTGTTGTAGTTCTAATGTGTCTTTGCATGTGCATGACTGTACCTCCTGCACGACGCTGACTTGTATTTTATATAATTCCTTGGTTGGTATCTACCCCATTACCAACTGTATTTGTGCCAGATATTTCAAGGGTGTCAGGACCACAATTTCATCCATGAGCATCATCATGGGTGTAATGTGAAACATCGAGCTCAGTTGTGTTGTCATCTGGATCCTATCTTGCTCGCTCGACCAAGACTTGGCCTCTGTCTGTGATGTTGCGGGGACTGATTCTATTCCTCTATCGGCCAGCTCATCCTAAATGTTGTCCCTTTGGCATTGGGCTTCATCAAAATCCTTCATTGTTTGGTCCTAGACCATTTCATCCATGATGTCTATTTCATCCTCAGTGATTGTATATTCTAGTTATGTTTTGTGTGCCTTAGTTTTCTTGCACGCACCGCCCATTTGTATGATTGGCCTCTTGGTATGGCCTTTCTCCTATTGAGTATAACTTTATGTGGTCCCCCGTGTTGTCTCATTCTCTTTTTCTTGTTCCTATGATGCATGGGTGTTTTTCTGCTTCCCTTCTTGGGTACCTTTCTTGGGCGCACACCCTTTCTTCTGTTGTGCCAGGTTCTTACCTAGCTTTGGCTTCTTACGCGTCATCTTGTCTCCTACAGGTGTATGTTCTTTCCCTGCAATAGCCTCTGTATCCATAGACATCTCTTGATTCAGTTCTGGAACCCTCTAGTGATCGTGTCAATCCTTGATGGCCATTTCTACGTCGTCTTTATTGACGCGGTACCTCATTTGTAGCCATTCATTCTCAGGATCCTTACGTGCTTGGATCTATACTGCATGCCGGGTTTCTTTCAATTTGGCTATGCCCTGATATTGTGTGACCCCTTCTGGTGTAATTTGCTAAGTGTTGGAAATGATTTCCTGTAGGTCCTTGTAATACCCTGCGAACATGCATGCATTCACACTTTTATTTTTAGGGTCTGAAGTGCTCCCCAATGATAGGTATCGTGTTGCATGACAATGGGTGGATCTCTTGAAAAAGTATGTATACTTAGGCTGCCTCCATCCGACCAAGGAGATCAGGATGAGTAGCCAAGAATAGTGAAATTTTTCCCCATGTCCTACGTGTCCTTCCAGTCTTCCAGGAACACATTTAACAAGTATGGAGCCGAGCTAAGTGTAGTGCCCTCCGCACACTATGCTATAGCTGCGAAAACCCCAATAGAGACTTCCTCCTTATCGAACTTCCTGATAAACTTGCACGCCATGATTTTTGTGGGGATCCTTGATGTTGCATCACTAATGAACTTAATTATGATTATGTGTGACCCTCTTACTATACCATACGTCCTCTCCATTTCCTCAGCTAGTGCCTTCTCCTTTCTTTTGTCATCGAGGAACTACACAGGTGTCTGTCACCGAGATGACAACCCTATAATATACATAATAAGATTTACGTCTATTGATATGGTCTCTTCCACCCATAGGTATGCTCTGTGGGTAACTGCCATCAGTTTCTTGACACGGTTTCTTAGGTCCTAAACCCTTCCAAAGTTCAGGATCTCCAACAGGCCTAGAATCCTAGTGTTGGCCAGTCCGACTGCCCACTGTTTTGGTTGGTTAATTGGTTCGTCAAAGTGTCTTATACCCATAGTATCTAGGTAAACTTGCTTTGCAAACTCTGGAAACTTGTCCATGTTGGTCACATCGTGACCTGAGTACCGTAGTTTTTTCACGTGGCCTAACAGGTTAGCTGTGACACACACCCTTACGGAATATGTGGTAAGACTATGGTTGTGGAATCCTACATGCATGGTAATATTACTCCTGGTTTCTTTCCCTTCTGTTGTGGTGGTTGACTCAAGGTTCTGGCCTCCACTTTTCTCTCTTCTGCATACACGTATTCTTGGCCAATGACATCTTCTACTATGCTCTTATGTGGTTGCTCCGGTGCAGCTGTGTATGACCTTTCTGGTGTAGCTATTTCTGCTTGGTTTGGGACCGTCCCATTAACCCTTAGGGATTCTTTAGGGTTTTCATAGCATGAAGGATTTCCTACATCCTAGGTCTGTTGGCTATGTCCTACTTTTGACATATCAATATCCATGCCCATTGGTGTTGTATGTTGTGTTTCCTCCACCACTGGTGTGGGGCTTCCTGGTTCCATATCGGGCAACAGGATTTCATCCAAGTTCACGAATTTCGTAGGACAAGGTGGTTTTTTTTCACTTCCATGTGGTTGTTGAGGTGATATGAGGTTTCTTGGAGGTCGTCTGCAGGCCTCGCTCTGCACTCCTAGCTTGGGTGGTGCCATGGTGGTAAAAAAAAAATTGTAGAGCTTATTTCGCTTTGTAAATTCTGCAAACTTACTCTCTACTCTGTATACTCTATCTCTCTGTTCCTTTCTCAATTTCAGAATAACCTTTTTGATCCCCACGTTCTTACCTTATATAGGAATCATTTGAAACTTCTCGGATACATTAGCCAATTTACATTTTAAATGAATTGGCACTTCCTGCATACTTTCCATTGAATTGACTTGCCATCTCCAGCTGGAACGATTAATGCAGCACCCCATCAATCATTCTTGTCATTCAATTTTGATAGTTTTCATTCGTTGGCGCCTATTTTTCATGCCCACCATTTCCATTGTTTCCTCCTTTTAATGATCGTTGGTTATTTCTCTGTCCCACTAACGTTTTTGAGTGCGGTTGAACATTCTCTATTCGGTGCGCTGGCCCTTTTTTTTATATATTTTGATGTCTGGCATGTTAGCACTCTATAAATTTTGTTTGGCTGATAGAAAAATGACAGAGGTAACTCTTTCAACCAACATTAGAGTTGAGGCACTAACCTGCTCAACTCAGAGAGGGCTCTCTCATGTCACTTGATATTTCTTTGATAATCAGTGGCTAGATTTGGTTTGTTTTGAGGGTTTTTAATAAAATTGTTGGCAATGAAGAGGAGGAACACTCAGGGCTATGGAGTCACAATTCTAAAAGTGAATGAAAACAATGATCAACTAGTAGAACTCTCCAGAGGATAAAGGCTAATTGAGGCAATGAATCTGAGTTATTCTAAGATTTCAGTAGAGTGTAGGAAGATAGAGAAAACAAATAACTGCATCAAAGCATTACTGAAATGAATTATGAATTAGTTAAGAAGACAATCACACAGTTTGAATTGATTAAGCCAAGAGCATCATAAGATGAATTTTGGGCCTTTAACTCTCCAATTTAAACAGAAGAAAATGTAAATGGAATAAAAGATCATAGGAAATACATACAATGAAGGAAGCCAAAGCTCATATCACCACCATTAGAATATTTTCATAAAGACTTCGAAAGCTTCTGCATATATATTCAATTCATCTTCAGAAAATCACAATAGAGTTTACAACAACAAAAGGTGCCCTTGCACTTATGCCAACATTAATTCATTCAAGTATCCCAGTATTTATACAATTTGATTACAATGGTTGAAACTGAAACGTTTCAGCTTCTAAAATTGATTATAATAATTTCAACTGACAGTCTTGGTATGGAAACCGATTTACAATGATTGAAAAAAAAGACGTTTCAAAACTAAAGCAGATTCCTCTGACTCTTAAGCTTCTTTCACGACATATGTCTCGATCTTATCCTCTGTCAAATTTGCAAATTTGATGACACTTGGAAATCATTTACTAGTTCCGGGGAAACTGCATTTTGTCTTACCCAGCCACACGATTTCCTTCCATTGAGTCAGAGGGGATCTCGTAGTTCATCATATCTTTAATCAAAATCTCCAAGTTAATGCACATGGCATAGGACATATTCGACAGACCAAATTTCACTGTTTTGAACTTATTCATAATTTCAAAGTTTGTAGCGAAATACTCTACCAGGCTTGGGCCTTTCAGACTTTCTTCCATAGCCTTAAATTTAGAATGGTCCATTCTACACAGAATGAGAAGAGAATTGTAATCTTATTGATTGTATAATGAACCTTTTCCAACCCAAAATGATGGGAGGCCTTTGATAAACAATTGTTCAAATGCATCCTTAAACTCGTGTATGTTGTGCTCCATTAGCATAGCTTTGTTCTGGACCGATCTGAGCAGATTTTGCTTGGCGGTGATCCTCCTAGACAAAATGATCAATGCAGTCCTGTCCTTTGCCCTAATAGTTTGGATATTAGCAGTTCACATAGAATTTAACAGGTCAATATCATTTTGGGCCCATTCCGAGGGTTTCTTGGCTAATACTTCATTAACGACAGTACACCTTCTTTGAGTCGTAGCAGCCACGTTCTCTTTATAAAATTCAGATAAACCCTGAATTTAGTAGCCTCTATAGCAATAACATCCCATATCACATGTTTGGCTCCCTGTAATAATGTTTTTCCTTTTAACTTGGCTTTCATCTTTGTTTTAGGATAAATCCGTAAGTGCGGACACGAACCGATCTCCCCAGATCCACCTGGATCTGGAACAAACAGTGACAGAATACTACTCTTTCCCTAGTTCTAAAGTATTGAATGGACAAGAGAAGAAGGATGAT
>SNQJ01S0078225.1:4824-17787 GCA_010110895.2 Picea sitchensis
GCATAATAAAAAAAAAATGAGAAGTAATAGAAAACAATTGCTAAGCAACCCTGTCCTTCACTCCAAGAAGACCTCGCAACTGTGCAAGTTTGTGCTCGTTGAAGATTTTGTTGAAGATGTAGATGTTTGCACGGATCTGATGAAGTGTATGCACCATTGAGATGTCCACACATATCCACTTTATATTCTTGTAATGAAAAATATCCAAATAAAACTTGGATGATACTTTGAAAAATGTGCGGCCATTTCCTAAAAAACGTGGAAATTTTGTTGATTTTAAAATGATCACAACTTCACTTCACAGACTCCATTTCAGATGATTTTTTTTTTTGAAATTGGATATTTTCCCGAGAGGAATTCAAATATCCAATTTTTTTCTACAAATTTGACTCAGGTAAATATGAGAATGGAGTCTGATGTGCGCAACTCTCTTTTTGTCTCCTGAGATGCATGCATTGCACATGGAAACATGTCTGCATGTGACTCCTGAGATGCATGCCGTATATATTCCACATGAATTTCAGAAAACAAATCTAAAATGGAGTAGACATCATATTCAATTAATGGAATACAAACTTGTGCAAATAATTTTGTAGAAGACTCTTCAGAATAAGAGGCTTGATATTCTGATGGTTTCTCTTTCAGCTCTATCTTTTCAATCCCCTGCATAAAATCTTCAAAATCTTCTTTATTCCCAAATAGAACCTCCAATATGGTCCATAATTCATTTGGAGTTAATTCTTGTGAGTCATCATATACTTGGTGGAGAATTTCAGGAAAAATAAAATAGAGGATACATCGTATGGCCATATCTTGTCTATTGAGAAAATTGTTTTTCTCATCGGTAGAATCAGGCTTTACTTCCATTGCCATAATTATTTAGTACAAGCCTCTACATCTAAGTAGAAGCAGAATTTTTGGCTTCCATTCCAAATAGTTATGAGGCGTGAGAAGTATTTCTAGCGAATAATCCATCTTTTTGCTCTCTTCAATCTTTTGTACCTGCAAAATATTTTGGTGTAGATTTTGCTTAGCATTCTGTCGGCTATGATACCATGTAAATGTTTTGAAACTGCATAGAATAGATCTAGCTATAAAATACCACACACATTTGTAGAGAGAAATTGAGAAAGAAGAAGCAAGAGAGAAAGAATGGAAGAATTCTCATTGACCATATTCCACACTCAAAGAGTGAATAATTTACAATAGATATAGGATACATGAGTAACTAATGAGCCATAGTGGTGGTCTAGAGTGATCTAGACACACACCAATAGTTACGAGAGTAAACTTCCACCTAGTCTAGTCTCTCAGGAAGTTACGAGAGTGAACTGCTACCTAGCTGAGTTAACTAGTCAACTAGTCTTCAGTTAACTGACTGAACAATTAGTAGTGAGGAGTTAACTCAGGGAATCAAGGCTAATGCGCTAGTTTGGTGATGATATCAAGGAAAGGTCAAATTAGCATGGTGATGATCCCAATGTTTCATGGTGATAAAACCAATGCAACATCTAAACTCAACTCAACTAGTCAAAATGAAGTGTCAACTGAAAGAGAGTATTCTCCAGGTGGAATATTCTCTCCTAGAATATAGGAGACTTGATAATGACTAATTATGACTAATAAACAAGGAAAAACCTTAGGAAAAAAAAATCATAGGTGTGTGTGAAGTAAATCCAACAAGAAATGTATCATAGATGCAACCATAAACACAGAGATACAGTAATAAACAATTTCTATTAATGAAAGAAATGTACAAAGATTGTAAAAATACAGAGTGAAAGACTCGCTAGAATGGTGGCAGCTTATCTTTGAGAAGAGATGTGATGGATACTCACATTCACAAGAAGATAATTTTAAAATGAGGCTCCAAGGCATTTTTTATCATAAATAAAATCCAAAACCCCAATGCTGGAAGATGAAAATCCAACAATTTTGTGGACCTCGTTTTGGGTAGTTTGGTGTATCAACTTCCCAAATGCATAACTTTGGCATACAATCTTCGTTTCGGGTGCACGATAGCTCGTTGGAAAGGTATCATGGAGGATATTTATTTAGGGGATCAATTTGAATCTTTGGTCATTATTCAGAACCTCTATCCCAAAACACCTTCATTTAGGCCCTCAAAATGACCCTGAAAGTTAAAAACTGTTAAAAATAGTAAACTACCAAAATTGCCAGAAAATTGTTTTGAGCCAGTTGGAAAAGGTGGGTGGACACCGATATCCACCTAGATCATGTGGGAAATAAACTCAATGTAGAACATTTATTTATGAGGGGGGAGGATTGATCCAAGTGGATATTGGTGGCCACCCACTTATTCCAACTGGCTCCTCATGTTTGTTTTTTGTTCAACACGTTGTTTTGTACTGCTTTGTAATTGTGGGTTCTACACTTCTGGGGTTGTATGAATCCCCACACATMCTMTAGGTGGATATAGGTGTCCTCTCATTTAATCCAACTGGCTTATTTTGTATGTTTTCATGTAAGCACATTTTGTTGTACTTCCAGGGCAGTTTTGGGGCCCTAAATGTTGTTTTTTTTGGCTCGCCACAATMAAATTGTAGACAGAGTCAGAGTTTGATGAAATAATGTGTATTTCTCTGAAATACATTTCCAATGTGATATAACGCGCCTAAAACGAAGGTCTTATGCAAAAKTTAYGACCCTTGGAAGTTGAGGTACCAAATTACACCAACTTACCCATAGGGCCCACATGACTTTTGGCGTTTCACCTTCTAGGGTTAGGTTTTTGGATGTCTAGGGTTTTTTCATTCATGAGTAATATAAAAAATTCCTCTATAGCCTCATTATAATCCATTCTTGTTAGAGTAATTCACGTTTCAGCCACATCTCTTCTTAGAGATAGCTACCACCATTCGAGCAAGTGTTTTAGTTCTACAGTTTTACAGTTTCAACCTATTTCATTATTTAATACGAGATATTGTTCACTGGATATTTGTGTTATTATTAATATCTCTGTGTTTATTGTATTCAATCTATTAATCAGTTCATTCCACTCCTAAATCTAGATCAATAATTCTTCAGGAAGCGCCCATTGACTAGGCTTCCAAAGATCTCAGTGTCATCTAGATTTTGGAATACAAAGGTATTGTTATTCAGAAACTTGGCTACCTTGAAGGGGCCAAACCAAAGGTTATCAAACTTACCATGCTTAGGTTTTCCTCCCTCCTGGTATCCCATATTAGAACGAGGTTTCCTACTTTAAAAGTATATTTTTTGGTTCTCCTATCAAAGGTTTCCTTGACATTGCTCAGATAAGCCTCATTTTTCTCATTTAACATTTATCTTCTTTATTGAACTTCAATAATCTAAAAAAATCCTCCTTTGGATGCCAATAGGCTCCTCCACTTCCTCCTGTAAAAATTTCAACACTGGTAGACCAAGATGGGATGGAAAAACAACATCCACCCCACAGACTGGCTGAAATGGAGAGGTACCCAGTGACTTCTTGGTGTTGATCCTGTTAGCCCATAAGGCATACTTCAGTTTGGAATCCTATGATTTTTTATTTTTAGCCAAGAATTTTTTGATGATCCTGATGAGGTTTCTATTTGATGACTCTACCAACCCATTCCTCTATGGGTAATTTGGTGTAGAATGTGTTAGGATAATGTTGTAATTCACACATAAATCAATCATGGCCTTGGATTTGAATTCTTGAGCATTGTCTTTTACTATTTTCCTAGGGCATACAAACCTGGAAAATATGTTTTTTTCCAAAAGTTTCATGATCACCTTGTCACTGGTAATGCTAGTAGGAATAACTTTAATCCACTTTGTAAAGTAATCAGTCGCAGTAAAAATCCTCCTGTGTTGTCCATTGGAGGGTGGGTTTATCTCTCCAATGAAATATAGGCCCCATTGTTGAAATGGACTGTTAGTAGTTATGGTTTTCAGGGGTAGTGAGAGAAATTTATACTTTCCAGCAAATTTATGACACTCTTCACAAGTTTTGACCATTGAAAACACATTAGAAAATATTGTGGGACAATAGTATCCAACCCTTAGAACTTTGAGGGTTGTAGCTTTCCAATGTTTGTGTCCTCTACAAACTCCTTTATGCATATCAGTTACAACCTGTTTTGAATCATGTTCATCCACACACTTCAACAAAATACCTGCAGGGTCTTTCTAATACAAATTCTGATTTACCATGCAGTATTTTGCAACCTTTAATTTAAGAGACCTAAGTTTGGATTTTTTCAACTCTAGTGGGAATTCTAGGTGTTGTAAAAAATAAATTAATATATATACTAGGGTGAAAGAGAATACTTATCAAATACCTTCATTGTCATCCTTTCATCCTGTTTGAGTGGAGCATTTGACTGGTTGAAGACATGGTTCAATTCAAGTGATTTGCAATTTGAATTAGACAACAGCTTTGCAAGTGTGTGTCCCTTGGTCAATTTAGTGGGCTTTATGCGCAGATCATATTCCATAAGTTTGACTATCCATTTTCCCCTCTTCCCCTCACTGTCTGGTTGGACAAGGATCTCCTTTATACTTCTTCTAGGGACATAAGCAGTTATCGTAGACTGCATAACATAAAACTGTAAGGACTTCAAGGCATCCACTAAAGCATAAGTCTACTTCTACAATATGTCATATTTCAATTAAATATCCCTAAGTGTTTTTATAAATAAGTAAATGGGATATCCATGCCCTTCTTCATTCTTTTTCACTATTACAATTGCAATAGTCTCCTCGAAGGAAAAAAATAAAATTAGGAATTATTTGGAATAATCTCGACTAACCAGAATAGGGGCTTCAATTAGAGCCTGATTTATCCTTTGGAAGGATGATCTCACTTATTGTGTCCATTTAATGCTAACATCCTTTTTCAGCATGTTTGTAATAGGCCTAATGATCTTAGAAAAATTTGGTACAAAACACCTGAAGAAATTTATTTTGCCTATGAAAGACTGTATGGCCTTCTTATTTATGGGGACATCAATTTTCTGAATGGAATCTACCATTTCTAGGTCTATATTTATCCCTCCTATAGATATAATTTGGCCAAGGATATTTCCTTCTAACATAGAAAAATGGGATTTTTGAGGATTCAAATAAATTCCATACCTTCTGCATTTTTGAAAGATTTTCTCTAGGTGTTGCAAATGTTCATCATCATATTTTGAAAATATGGTGATGCCATCAAGGTAAATCACAATGAAATTTTCCTTTTCACCCACAAATGCAATGTCCATGGCCCTCTCAAAGGTGACACCTGCATTCATCATGCCAAAGGGCATCTTGTCATACATGAATGTGCCCCATGGGGTAGTGAAGGAATTTTTTTATTTATCTTCTTCAAGCACTACTATTTGATTGTATCTAGAATAACCATCTAGTATGGAAATTATGTGAGCACCTACTACCCTTTGCAATATGTGGTCCATCTTGGGAAATGGATAATTTTCTTTCAACAAACACTTGTTCGGGTTTCTAAATTCCACACATAAGCGTATTTCACTGCTCTTCTTCATGACAGGAACCAAGTTGGCCACCCCATCTGAATATCTCAAAGGCAAAATGATTTTGGCATCAAGCATCCTTTTCAAAAAAAAATCAATAATAGACATCAACATAGGATTAAATTGTCTAATTTTGTGCCTAAATGGATTATATCCCACTTTAAGAGGAATCTTATGCTGAATGATGTCAATATCAAAGGTCTTCAGGTCCTCATAATACCATGAAAAAATATTATAATTTTTTTTCATAAGGTTGACATACCTGTCCCTCTTCTCATTTGTCAATGCCTTGGATATTTTAACGATTTTGGGATTTGCAGATGTCCCAATGTTGCAATCTACAACTTTTTGTTCCTAACTTTGAATTGCATCCTTCCTAGAGACATCAATGCTGTCAAAAAGTATCTCCAATGGGACTAATCCTTTTGGAATATGATTTTTTTTTAGCTACACAATGTTGTGACCAACCACCTTGTTAAGAAAAGGAGGTTCATGTCGTTTTTATGTTTCATCATTCTCATTTTATTGGTGAATGGAGATATTTGAGAATTCCTCAATGGTTTGCAAAAATCTCTTGAGCTCTAAATCATCATTGAAAACCTGCTAGTGCTTGACATTTTCTAGTATGGTTGTCCTGTGTCTCACCTCCACCTCATATTTAACATTTGGACCAATGGGAGGCCTAAAGGTACTAGCAACCAAAGTTAGAGAATATTCCCTTTGCTTGGAATCTCTAGGGACAAAAAATATATTGAAATCTAGAAAGAAATTGTCAACTATGCCCCATACCTCATTCCTTTACTTTCTTAGTCTCAGTTGTTTTTCTTGATAAACGTCCTTCACCTGATTCACAACCAGTTCATAATCACTGAAGACTGCCAATTTTTCAATGGTCATATCATTTTCATCTCTCAACCCAAGAACTAAGGATTCATACTCCGCTATGTTGTTGTTTTTTTCAAATTATAACTTGTATGAGAGTGAAACCACCTCATTTGAAGGGGAAATGAGGACTATGACAATACCAGATCCCTCCTTTGAATATGAACCGTCAAAATACATCTTCCAGATTTCATTTCCTTGGCCTATCTATGGATTACTGCATTTGTTCACTGATATTTATGGAGCATCATCATTGATATGAAAATAGATGACTAAATTCCATCCTCTAAAGCATAAATTGGATGATTAACTGGATTTTGATGATCACTCACAATATAAGACAACCGAAATTCTCTATACAATCTTCTATGTTATCCTCCAAAAAAATGGATGGTCTCATATGTAAGATCCATCTGTAGATATCCTCCTACTTTCATGGCCCAAGACTTGGATAAAAACATGCCAAACTTGGAAGGTATATCAGCTAGAACAATATCCATAACCATGATTTTCATGGGAAACAAAGATAGAGAAACTACTAGATCCTTAATTACTCCCAAACATTTAACCTTTTTGGAATCAAAAGAGTAAAGGTCCTAGTATGGCTTGGTAAATTATATCCCTAGATCTTCCATAACAACCTTAGGCATGACATTATGAGAGGCCCCAGAGTCCATAAGGAAGTTATGTAGGATTTATTCATTGACATTAAAGGATATATAAAAAGGTGGGGAAGCATAAAAACCATCTCCAATGTGTGGGAAAACAGTGATAGCAAGGTTTTCATCTTGCAGGATTATCACATTAGATGACATAGCAGGAGCAGGTGGCTTAAAACATTTCATGATATACCTCTTGAAAGGCTTATTTTTCATTAACTCTATCAAAGGTACAAGAATATTGATTTTGATTAACTCATGCTCTATGTTAAAATAAGTTGGTTGTATGTCTGCTTGTTTCACCTCTAGAACAACAAGTTTAGTTGGTTGTTGTAGTCGGTCAACTTTGTTTCCTGTGTCTTTGTTTGGACCTATATTGGGTGGAGTATCCGATTTATTATTCTAAATTGGCGCATTTGTTTTGGGAACCCATGGCCTATGCCTTAAATCATACTTCTTTTCAGTTTGTCTTTGAAAAATATCTTCTCCCTTTCCATCATCATCAAACTGATTTGACAATTGAGAAATTTCATAGTCTTGCTGGGTTAGGTGACTAGGATAGAGATCAATTTCATTAAAAGGGACTGCAGATTCATCTCCAATGTCATTACTCTCGTCCATCTCCTCAACTTCATTGTTCTAAAAAGGGGGAACAATCCTATGATCTTCAAAATTCCTCCTTTCCCTCTGCATGATTTGCGGGACATTATTAGGTCCTCTAAACTGATTAGTGTTCATGTTTTCAACAAACTGATATCGTATGTTTGAATGCTTGGCTTCCCATTTCAGTTTAACTATTTTTGAAGTCGAAGATTTCAAGGTTATGGTCATCTCATCAATTTTGGGATCATATTTTGTTGGGTTAGAAGAAGAAGGAACCTCTTCCCTCTGTTTCTTTTTGTCTTTGTCATATTTGTTCTTCATTTTTTCTAATGCTAGGATATTAGACTTGACCTCAATGGGTGGCTCTTTCATAGATAAAAAAGTGATAGACCTTCTCTCCCTTAACATGAGAGAAAATTCATCATCAAATGCAATTTCAAATGTGATCTTGTATGAGGCTTAAATTGGCTTGATCTCATTAGGGATATTGTTGTACATATTATTAAGCGTCTTAGTGAAGTCTGAAACAGTCTCACCATTCTTCCTCCTTAAAGCCCCAAAATCGGTGATGCAGTACAGGTAATATATGCTATCTCCCCATTGTTTTAGAAAGGCCTCATCCAATGCCTCATTACCTATGATAGATTCTAGATTTAGACCACTGAAACACTTCCTTACCTCTCCATCTAGGATCTGCACAAACAACTTCATCCAAACATCTACATGCTCAATGTTAAAATTGTTTGCAAAGTTGTAAAATTCTACCATATGTTCCTTAACATTAGCATCTCCTTCACCATTGTACATGGGAATATATTTCATGTAGTATCATGTTGGAAATGCATTTAGTTTTTGAGGAAGCACTAAAGGTGCATACCTAGATGCAATGATGGCTTCCATCCTGTTGAAAACCATGTTTGGGAAAACTAGAATTTGAGACTGAGGAGGAGATACTAGGGTGGTTCCTTGAGAATGTGATGAGGTATAAGTTGATTCAGGAGATATTCGAGGGATCATTACAAGGATATTTTTAAAAATTATAATCTCAAGCTGCTTCTTGTTGAGGACAAGGGGCAACCTTTTTAGATGTAGGCCTACCTTTGGATGGAAAGGGATGTCTCTGACCAAGAGTGGATTTCCTTAGTTGTCTCTCTAGATTATAATTTTTTTTGTCACCATTAAGATCAGGGTTGACCATTGAGGATTTAGTATCCTCAAAGTTTGATTTATTTAATCCCTTCTTGGGAGCCAAAGTTCCATAGTAAATTTGCATTCAATGGAGTCTCCAGGTGAAAGATGGAAGTCAGTTTTATGCTTGATATTTATTCACCAACAAAGATTAGATATGATCATTGTCATTCTCCCAAGGAAATATGCTTCATTACTCCAATCCCCGACAATGACGCCAGAAGATGTTGGTCATAAGGTATGCACCTGATTATTAAGGGAAGAGTTAGGCCACCTTAGTTGTTGGAATTATTGGTTTTTTATAGGATTGATTGATTTGTTTGATGGTCGCCTGATGAATGGTATTTCAAGGAAAGGGATCTATTTGAAAAGTTCAACAACATTCACCACAATATTTCCCTTAGCCAGTGGCATGCATTCTAGTGTGACATATAAAATATGTAAAAGTATAACAGAGAAAACTAACAAGCATAAAATTTGTTACTTCCAGCTGGAAATTTCATATTTAACACATTTCATTAAGCCTAAAATAGTATTTGAAATACACTTCTCAACAGGTTGTAAACACATTAGCCGAAAGAGAAAAAATATTTACTTTTCAAGACATTCAATATGCATCCAAATAAGGATAAAAAGACAAGTAAGATTGAGAAAAAGACAGCCCATTCACCAAAAATTATATTCACTGAGTGGAAAACTTTGTAGGTATTTACACTTCATGAGCCAAATCTATATCCTGATAGCTTGATTTCCCCCAAAAAAGATGGACCCCCTTACATTCACAAATTCCTCTATTTATCCATCCAGAGGAGGTTCAAATACCTATCTAAGATCTAAGTTCTAGAGTCCAACTCTACATTACATTCAGATCCTGTATATATAAAGTTCACTATTCAGTCCTAATTACAATTTTTGAACACTTCTTTAAACTAAGTGAAATTGAGTTCAAGTGCTAGTTCATAGGGATAACTCCCCATCACTTGACCTTAATCAAAGCATTATTCTTATCAAAAGAATAAATTTATTAAAATTGGCAGTAATATCTCTAACTAAACGAAAAAGACTCTATCATTGTAACTGGAGCTATTGTTGATAATTAAATTCAAAGAGTTGCATAATCAGAGTATTCATAAGCTGTAACTTGTTATTGACTTTGCATTGATGCCCATGTCCACTCATAACTAGAGATAAATCTTGAACACTTGTATACCAAGCTTGAAAATGCTTCAAATTCTCTTTCTTTTTTACAACAATAGACATCAGATGAGCTCCTTCAGGAACATGCAGGTTTTTTGGTGTTTCTTCTACAATTTTGATATTTTTTTTGTAGCTATGTATGTTGCATCTCAAGAGCTTGGTTTTGTTGTTGCATCTCTTGGATCGGTTGCCTCATGCTATAATTTTGTTGTTTAAGGGATTCAAGCTACTGATTACTGTTGTTCATGCACCTATCATATTCAATTTTAGGCTTGACATTTGCCTTTACTCTGGTTCCATTTTTGGGTTCATGCTCTTCCTCAGTAGGCCTATTGAGATCAATGTATATCTTGGCATTTATTGGTATCATATCGTACCTAGGTTTTTCTTAGGTTTATCATCAATAGTGTCTTTCACAGTTTCATGCACCATCAACATTTTCCCCTTTGCCTTTAGTTTGATCCCCTGTAAAATCTGTTTTTTTTCTAGACTTGTTTTTTTCTAAATCCTCCTTAGGTTCTGGACCAATGTCCACCAAATATTTCTCTAGTTGTGAATCAATAGTGTACTCTATTTCCACAACAACAAGTTTGACACCTGAGGTCTCCCCCTTGTTGTGTTTATGCCTTGTCTTGCCCCCTGTCATCTCCTTCAAGGTGTGGATGAACATTTCCTCCATCTTGGCGAATTCAGAGAGGTTTTCATTAGCATCTTGACCTTCAATCACTATGGGATTTTACTCTTTGAGGGATGGATCAAACATGGATTTGGAGTTCAGACTCAACTAGTTGGTCAACCTGGTCTTTCAATTGGGTTTGCTTAGCATTTCTGGGACATGGCTCCCCTTTTTATTTTTTCTATGTTTTTCCATAGGGGGCTCTTCAATCTGTGTGCCTAATGACACAAGTTCAGTTGCAACAACATCAGGACTAGCCTACTTATTCCTCCATTTTTTTTTCCAGTGTGGTAGTTTTGTCTACCTACATAGCAGTGGGAACAGGTTCAACATCAAGAGGTTTAGGATATGATTGGACTGCTAGGTTGGCTTGTTTTTATCCCTTTCTAATATAATTTCTTACATAAACCCTACCACTTTCTCGTTTTCTCTATTTGAATGTAGATGACCTCAATTTCCTTTGAGGAATTTGTTGTTTTTCTTCAGTAATGTATTTTTCTTCAACTGATCGGGTTCTTATTTTTGTAGGTAAGATATTTTCTTTGGCACATTGGGTGGATTTGGATGAAATCCCATGTTCAGTGGAAACCCTAGCTACCTGGGGAACCTCAACCTATTGTTCTTCTAGTTGTTGATTAATTTCTTGTTCTTCCTATAACCCTAAAGACACTAGAAAATGTGTCCAAGACATACCCAATTCACTAAGAGAAAAAAGAACCAATATTTTAATAAATCCCTAATGGTAGATGATTTTGTGGGAATTTTTTGGGTAATTCTATATTATTTTAGACATATTAGTTAGAATTTTAAGCAGGTAGAATGGGAGGTTCATTTCTTTGTCACCATTTAAATGGATGAGGAATCTAATGCTATAAAAATGGACAATTGAAAACCTACCTTCTCCTATGATGTATCTTTGTATTGCAGATAGAATGCCCCTCCATTCTTCTTTCATCCAAATGATCAGGATTCCATGGCTCCAATCAGGGTTTTGATGTTCTGCCACCAGAAACTAATTGCACACTTCAGTTGGTAATTTCCCCTTTTTAAGCCACCTCTCACCACTGATAAGGAGAGCGCATGCTCCGGATGGTTATGTCCCAGAAGTGCTATGTTATGTGGATGGTTATGTCCCCGATCTTAGTCTAGAATCCATAAAAATTTTGTGTGAACATTAGGGAAATTCCTATGTGATGTCCATTGAAGGGAGATATGAAAGTCGAACTACTCACCCCTAATAAAAATATCCTTGATCTCAGGTATAGCCTCAAACAATTCAAGCCTAGTTGGCTCTGCTCTATTTAACTTCTAGTGCTCTAAGGGTGATACCATTGTGCCTTATCTTCCTCTATTGACAATGGTGGTCGATGGTATGCGTTGTGTCGGTTTAACTCACAACCTGCAGTAATAACTTCACAAAATCTACAATGATAATTGCACAAGGCACAAACCCGCACGATCTAGCACAAAACCTACAATGATAACTACACAAGACACAAATGTGCCCGATCTCGAGGGTACAAGGAACATGTGAGCACTATCTGGACGCCAACGTGCTTTTATTCAAACTTTAAAATATTTTTTAAAACCTATAAACTCATAAAATAACACATGTATGTTGATTGCAAGAATGTTGGGATTCTTGTAATCATCACCTTTTTGGACTTATACTCCTAAATTATTCTTATTGCAATCTAGTAGTGACATAACCATGGTGATATGACTTATCCAATTCAAATAAAGAATTGACTTGACCTTATAAAGAGAAAAAAACTAGTCATAAAGAAAATAAGGGGAAGACATAAAATGAAATGACTGAACACATAATGAAGCAAAAAAACTAACTAAAGAATAGGTTGACTAATGAATGTGTAGTATTCCAGATACAAAATAGTATGCATAACATAAAAAATTAGCTAGAAATGGAAAATAAACAATGATATAACCAGAACAATACCACAATAATACTAGAATAACACTAGAAGAGCACTTTGATTACTGAGAGCAATGTTCGCTTTCCTCTTCGAGGGGGAAAACTCCAGCAAAGCAGAGCTCTATTACAATAATATCCAAGACAATATTTCACATACCCTCTACTTCTATTTATACTAAATTTGTCTATCCAAAAGAACAATCTAGAGGAAGATCCTTCTAGAAGCGGAAGCTTCTATTAGGTCTTCTTACATTTGACTTATTCTTCCTTATTGCTAGGCCTTATTAATATTGGCCTTTATTACATGGAATTATATTATTCTACCTA
>SNQJ01S0078225.1:17837-36430 GCA_010110895.2 Picea sitchensis
TCTAGAGGAAGATCCTTCTAGAAGCGGAAGCTTCTATTAGGTCTTCTTACATTTGACTTATTCTTCCTTATTGCTAGGCCTTATTAATATTGGCCTTTATTACATGGAATTATATTATTCTACCTACGTGAGGGGTTAGGGAGTTTAGGTCCCTAAAATTCCCTCCCCCTTGAAGAAAAACCTTGTCCTCTTGTCTTCACTTGAGGGAATTGTTGTATTGTGGTGGTCGGCTCCCAGGTGGCATCTTCTAGAGGTGTGTATTTCCATTGAACTAACACTTCCTGGATGGTGTGCTAACAGAGACGATGTGCTCGTTGGGCCAATAATCCTTGTGGATAAAACCATATGGAACATTCTTCATCCAACTCAGGAAGACTAGTTTGAGTTTGGCACTTATTTCCAATCACCTTCTTTAAGAAGGAAACATGAAAAACAGGATGGAGCTTCGACTGACTGGGTAGAGATAATTGATAGGCCACCGATCCCACATGCTTGAGAACTTGATAAGGACCATAAAATTTGGGCACAATTTTATGAAAGTGGTGATCTTTGAGGGAAGTTTGATTATAAGGTTGTATTTGAAGAAATACCTAGTCCCCTTCAACAAAATGGTGTTTGGAATGACCCTGATCTGCTTTTTGCTTCATGCGATTATGAGCCATGACCAAATTGTCTTTGAGGGCATGAATAATAACCTCCCAAAATGTAAGATTTGTGTCAACCTCTTGAAACTTTGAGACCCTGACATATAGGAGAGAACTGATGGGGGATTTTGGCAGTAGATTGCTTCAAAAGGAGTCATGCAAGTAGTTGTATGGTAAGATGTGTTGTACCACCATTCAACTATGGGTAACCATTGAGAACATCGATTTTTCCGCTCTGATGAAAAAAATTCAAATATGTTTCCAAATACTTGTTGAAAACTTTTGTCTAGCCATCCATCTAGGGCTGATAGGCAGTGTTGAGATGCAATTGGGTGCCCTGTAGCTTGAACAACTCTTGCCAAAAATTGTTGGTGAAAGGGGGTCCTCTGTCAAAGGCAATAGAATTAGGCATGCCATGAAGCTTGAAGATATTATCCATGAAGAGTTGAGTGAATGTGGAAGTTGTGAATGGATGTTGAAGAGTAAAACAATGAGAATATCTGGAGAGACGATCGACCACCACCATGATGACTGACTTATTGCCCGATTTAGGTAAGCCTATAATGAAGTCCATAGAAATATTTCTCCAAATAGAAGGGGGAATCAAAACTGGTTGGATTGTACCCAGAGATTTGAAAGTTTATCCCTTGTTATGTTGGCAGACATCACATTCAGCCACAAAGGTGCAAACATCTTGTTCCATACCCTCCTAGAAAAATGAACGTTTGACCCTTTCATAGGTTTTGGTAAATCCATAATTCCCTATTGTGGGTGAGGCATGTAGTTCAGAAATAATTTTGGATTTAAGTTGGGATTTCTTGCATAAATACAAATGACCTTTGTAGTGAATCTCTTCATTATGCCAAGAGTATCCTAGAGAAACTGAAGAATTGTGTTGCAATTGGTGGAGAAGGCTAGAAATTTTGGGGTGTTGCAACCATTCCTGATGAACAACTTGGATCCACTTTGGTACAATGAAGGAGAGGGAGAAAAGGGACCCATCTTCTTGATATTTATGAGAAAGAGCATCAACCACTACATTTTCCTTTCCCTTGTTGTAAATGATCTCATAATCATATCCAAATAACTTGGTCACCCATTTTTATTGTGTCAGGGATGAAATTCGTTGTTCTAGGAAATACTTGAGACTTTGATGATCATTTTTTTATTGTTGACCCAATAAGTAAGGGCGCTAGAGATCCATATCATGCACAATAACTAACATTTCCTTTTCATAAATGGATTGGCCCAAGTGTCGCTCTAAAAGTTGTTTTCTAGTGAAGGCCAAGGGCCTACCATCTTGCATGAGAATGACTCCAATTCCTTTCCTAGAAGCATCACATTCCAATATGAATGTCTTTTTGAATTCTGAGAGTGCTAAGATAGGGGCCGATCACATAGTATATTTTAAGGCTTGGAAGGCATGATATGCAATTGAAGTCCAAGTGAAAGAATTCTTTTTGAGGAGGGAAGTGAGAGGAGCTGCAATATTTCCATAATTCTAAACAAACTTCCTATAATATCCCGTTAAAACTAGAAAACCATGCAAGATCTTAAGAGTTTTAGGGAAGGGCCAATCTTGTATAGCTTCAATTTTCTTAGGATCCACTCGGACACCATCCTTGACAACAATATGACCCAGGTATTCCACTTATGAGGCACCAAAGGCACATTTATATTGTTTGAGGAAAAGTTGGTCCTTAGAGAGGAGATGGAGAAATTGATTCACATGGGAGAGATGAGATGACCAAGTTTTACTATAGAAGAGAATATCATCAGATAAAACTAAGAAAAAATGATGGAGAAAAGGACAGAAGACATGATTCATAAGAGTTTGGAAAGTGAAAAGATAATTACACAATCCAAAGGGCATTACCAAGAATTCATAATGACCCTCATGAGTGTGAAATGTCATATTGGTAAGGTCTTCGTCTTTCATGCGGATCTGGTGGTAGCCAGAACATAGATCTAATTTGGTGAAACACTGAGCACCACTCAATTCATCCAAGAGGTCATCAATGACAGGAATGGGGAATTTGTCTTTGATTGTCAGTTTGTTGAGGGCTCAGAAATCAAGAAACATGCACCAAGTACCTTCTTTCTTGAGTACCATGACCACAGGAGAAGAATAGGGGCTAGTGTTGGGACGAATAACATCGTCTTCGAGTAATTCATGAACAATTTTCTCAATTTCATTATTATGGGAAAAGGGATGAAAATAAGGCCAAACATTGGGAGGAATATTGCCTGGGATGAGAGGGATGGAATGATCATGGATGCCATAGGACGGTGGAAGTTATTTGGGGCTGGTAAAAACAACTTGGTGGCAGGAGATGATAGATTGGACGTCAATATGCACATAAGGGGTCTCAACAATATGAATGGAGTGGAGTTGGGTGATAATTCCCGAATGATATTTTTTGAGGAGATTTTCCATGCGATGGGAACTGGTGATCTTAGGGGATCCTACTATGATGCCTTGGAACTTATATTGTTGTCCCTCCTATTGGAATTGCATGGTTAATTCCTTAAAATCAATGAGAATGGGGCTGATAGTACGTAACCAATCGGCACCAAGAACAATGTCACAACCACCCATGTCTATAGAAAACATATGGGATTTCAGGTGATACTGACCAATTTAGAGTCGCACATTTTCACATCATCCCCCACAATTCATGGAACCCCCATTGGCAATCATGATTTGAAAATTATTGACTGCACAGATGTAACAATTGAATTCTTGGGAAATGCGATGATGAATAAAGTTATGGGTGCTACCATTATCCACAAGGATGATGAATTTCCTATTTTTGATGTAACCAATTAGTTTGAGAGTCTAGGGAGAAGAGAAGCTAGTGAGGGAATTAAGTGAAATAACTAGTTCAAATTCGGGTGGGTCAGAGAGTGTGGTGAGGTCAGATGGAGGTGGTAGTTCCTCCATAGGAGAAACAACAACATATTCTTCAGAAATATACTCAGAGACAACCATAAAAATATTTTGTTCCTTACACTTGTGCCTGGGAAATTATTTGCCATCACAACTATAACAAATACCCTTGAGTTGACATTCAACCATTTTAGCCCTGGTTAATTTCTGGATCCTAAGGGGAGTTGCATAAGGGAAAAAATGGGTGGGTTTAGGGAGAGGAAGAAAGGAGGGTTTGCGGGTCTGGGAGGACACAATCTTTTGGGATTCCTTGGATCATTGAGTAGATTCCAACCATGTCTGGGGGAGTACCATGAGAACATGGGCACAAATTTCATCTTTGAGGCCACTGATAAAGAATTCCATAAATAAATCATATGACATGCCCTCCATTATGAAATCCAAGAGCTCAAATGTTGCAATAACGTCTTCCACTATCCCATACTTCTTTAACTTGGTCAAATTGCCTAAATGGTGGGTGTCGGAGTCAAAGCAGTCATAAATTTCAGCCACAGACTATGTCCAAGCAAGATACCCTTGGTGTGCCTTTTTTCACCATTGCCACCATTTCCATTGTTCTGGATTCAGATGTAGGAAACCATAATGAAGATTCAATAAATCATCAGTAATTCCATCCAAAGAGAAATAATGTTCCATTTAGATTACCTATATGATCCTGATCCATCAAGTTGTTCACCTCATCAATTCTAGGAGGGTCGAGGAGGTCGGAAAAGTGGGTGAGTATGAGACCTTGGTAATGGAAAGAGTCATGGTCATCATTATAATATGGTTGTTCAGAAGAGGAATATTTCTAGGAATGGATGAGGAGGTGTTCTTAAAATGGTTGTTGAGAAGAGGAAGAGTTATGGGACTGGCCTATGAAGTGTTCTTTGAGGTCTTTGAGGTAGGAACATTGTTCCTTGAGGTCTTTGATGTGGGAACATTGTTCCTTGAGGTATTTGATGTGGGAATATCTGTCCTTGAGGAGCTCAATAGTTGAATTGATGGAAATAATGTTGAAATTGAGCTTCTTGATGGCATCCTTGTTCTAATGGTTGTCAACAATCAAGGCATTGAGGCCTTGGGCTCGTGTGGTAGTCATTTGGACAAAGGAGCAGGCAAATGGTATAGGGGAAACAAAAGGGGCCTGGAGGGGTGGGTGGGAAAATGGAGAAAAAGGGGTGTCAAATTATAGGTACCAATGAGATTAGGGTGAAAAGGGGGATCCAAAGGGATAAGATCCAAATAAGGGTGTTTGAGACGGGTCGGGTTCACAAAAAAAAAAAATTGGGTTAAAAATAGATATCACTAGAATCAGGGCGAAGAGATGAACCCAGTGGGATAGGTACCAAATAAGTGTGATGGTAGGACCACTATACTCTCTTTTTTTTACTCCTGTGGAGTTACACTCCGACCTGAAGAAAAATGAAGTGACAAAATTCCCAAATGCTTAACAGGAAGAAATGTGTAGTAATTTCACAACTCAAATGCAGAAGACACCACTGTGAGGCAATAGATCTTGTCTATTCTTATTTTTTTTTTCCTTCCTAATGTTTAGGGTATTAAAGGGTTATAAAGATAAAGGTTTTTCATGTGCCATAGCTCTCTGATATACGTGCGGGTTCCAATAGTAGTACTTAGCCCAATATCTCAAAGCACCAACTGAGGAGGCTAGACTATGCTCTTAGTCATACTACCCAACTACCCAGGTACTTTTTGGCAGCCACACATGATTTTTAATATTTAACGCAATCGAAATACATCACATTTTTTCTATAGCTACCATCAACTCAAATTTGTAAACACTTTTCTGAGTTTCAAAATGATTGTTGGGTTAAAGCCTACCTTATTGATTTTTAGTGCTTCAATTTTTGATTGTTTTATTTTTAATTCATGACTGTAAACATGAATTAAAAATAAAATTTGGATTGTTTTAATAATTTTATGCCTTAAAAATATCTTTTACCAAGCCATCCATGTGTAATTGAAATTTAAATCTTATTAAATGGTTGATTGATCCATTTTTTGATCTTTTGGTTTTAATATGGTTTTTGTATGGTTCGGTAGTTCATTGTCAAATTGTCTTGGTACATGAAAAAATTTGGTTTATTATTTGGTATTCTTTCATGAGTTTAATGGTAACATCAACATTCATGCCAATGAGTACAAACCTGTTGTACTTGCGTTCTCACCTTACCTTGTTGGCTCAAAATGTTAATGAATCTATTCATTGTCTGCATAGGGTTGTGTACTCTTGGTTTTTTGGCACTCATTGTGTGAGATGGTAAGGGGTAAAATGAAGCATCTGGTTTTCGTTCCCATTATCCGAGTTATGATAACCCACAAGCTTTGTTATTTTCATATTTCCACTCTTTGTTCAGAACTACTTTTGTTTCTCACACGATTCGAACCTACAACTATTCTGAGTAATATCTGTTGCATTCTAGTTACAGTGGTCATGGCACCCGCCATTCAGATAGAGCTGAACATATGCCAGGCCTTACTTTCCCATGATGATGCAATCAATAATGTAAAGAGTCATGGATGAGATGTATTCCTCAAAACATTCCAGGGTTATAATCTTCAGGTGCAAAAGCCTTCACACAAACCTTTGATGGTTTTAGAGATAAAACTGGAGACATCCAGTTAGAATTGACCGAGGAATTCGTGAGAAAAGAAATAGGACTTCCATCAAAGGGAGAGAAGTGGTTCAAAAAAAACTGAATAGAAGAAGTCACATGGAGTTTGTTCGTGACATCTCGTAAAAACACTTGTTGCATCAAAGGTATTCCTATCGCTCTGTTAAAACCTAGATGGAATAGTTTGTTTTTAGTTCTGAAACAATTCATTACATGTGAGGGTAGATATAGATTGGTTTTTTTGTACCATATCCGTTTGCTCATGAATTTCATAGATTTCAATTTAGATATTCCCTTTTACTTATTGATGAGTCTCTATAAGATATCCAAGCATTACAAGTGACAGGCTGTCAATTCAAGCCTGTTCCACCATGGATTGGTTAAAATCTTGTTTATGTATCATATGTCGACCATAGGTGACATTTGGGAGATCTTTTTGTTGAGGAATGGTTTCACCCAGGCTGATCCTACAACCAACCCTATCTTAATTCCAAACCCTAAATGGGACTAGCCAATGGTTAAAATCCAGTTCATAAATTCAATTGACGAACCAGAGTTTATTGATAAAACCCCTCTAGATAAAGGATTAATGTGTAGATCTCCTGAATAGGTGACTTCCGAATTGGAGGCAAATGATCTTGATGTGCCTGTGAACGACGCTAGTGTTGATACTGATGTTAATAAATGTTGTAAAGGAAGGAAACAAACGTGCACAGACTTGGGTTTCAAGAACAAGAAAGTGGGTCACCTAATCTCTAGGAAACTAAGCAACCAAAATGATACTCATTTGAGCTCGATTGATCCAATCGATATCGATGAGGGTTTGGATCCTGAGATAGAATATTTTCTAGTTCCGGAAGATTGAGAAATTTAGGGTTCCATGAGGAAGGTTATCATTTATACTGAACCTTATGATTTCGTGGCAAATTTACCACCATGCCTTAAAGGTAAAGAAGGATTCTTCGGTATTTGGCAAGATTTGAAGAAAAAAAAGGTAAGACTGAAGCACCCTTGGTTGATTATGTCCTTCATCAACCTGCCATCTCCTCTGTACACTATGATGGTTGTTTCGAGTGGGTTGAGCATTACTATACCGACATTCCTCTCTTATAGGCCCGAATTAAAACTTTGACAGCTCATAATGATTTGTTGAAGAAAGAAAACCTTGATCTCAAGGCACATGCATAAATGAAGGCTAAACATATCAAGAGATTTGGAAACATAGTCATAGAGAATGCGACCAGTGTCAAGGCAATAATAAAATCTGAACTGTCCGACCCCTCTTTAGTTAAATTTTAGTGGTAAAATAATTTTATTTTCCTTTCATTTTCATTTTTGTTATCTAATTCGAAATAGGTAGATTTGAAGTTTGATTTCATTTACTAAAATTAAGGTTGGCTACAAAATCTTTGATTATGTATCCAAGTCTCTTGTAATAAAAAATTAGTTATTAGTATTTTTTTTTCTAATTTATCAAATTGGTTTTGCTTTTCTCAAGAAAAGGGAGAGTATTTTGTTGATTATTTGGAGGGAAAATTTTCAATTATACGCCTAAATAATTAGTAGTTTCTCCTTCTTTATGTTTTATAGAAACTTTGATTTAATTTTTGAATAAACAAACTCTGTTATGAGTGGTTTCCAATCCACTATTTTTGTAATATTACTTGATTATGGAGATTCAACTCTATCCTGTGAGATATGAGTATGTGGATCCTAGGTTACTTTAAATATTGTTCACTTTGTTAGTGAAATACATCTTTGCTTGAAATAGATTATGGACATGTAAGTCCTCAAGATTTTTTGGACAAGTTGTTCACATTTCGACTTTAGACCAGAGTGACACTATTCCATCTATGTTTTGCATCTTATATTATGGAATATATACATGTTACACAGTTTTATCCTCACTAGATTGTAATGTTTCATTCTATTCAGGGCTTTAAATTTTGTCTATAACTTGTTGTTTCATATATTATATCTGTGATCGTTATTTCATTTTAATATCATGATTTATGCTTGATGTTACGTTGATATATCATATGGATTTTTCGCATTAAAATTTATTTTACTATAAACATTCATCATTACAAGGTAACTGGATTTATATGTTTATTACTCCGTTCTTATATCCTTTCTCCCAAAAAACACCTTGAGTTTATTCTAGAGATGTTAGCACAAGCCTGTTACAAATTTCTCTCACAGGAAAGATAGCTGGAATTTTGGATTGCACAGGGATATAGACACACTATGAGATTAATCTCAGGTTAGTGTTATTTTCATTTAATTTCTGGTATTAGTTTATTAATGAAATAAGACAGTTTAAATTGGCCATGACTATTATTTTGTTCTTGTTTCAGATTATATTTTATTAGTATAATTTGAGTTTTTAGATTTTAAATCATCAAACAGAAAATATAAAAATATGTTCTTTCTGTATCTGCTTCGTAAACAATTACAAAAACATTGATTTCACAAGACATCCACCAAAACTTGCAAATTGTGAATATCTTGTTCATAATCACATATTCATATTCATATTTATGTTTATGTTAACATTCGTAAATAATTAGAGTAATGTACATAGTATCGTAGTTATATTTTTAGGGTAGTTTATTTTCTTTCATTATTTTAGGACCTTAGTTGGCTAACAGACCCATTAAACTCGTCAGGATAGATGACACCAAACAACTTGGGTTAACTAGACAAGACTGAACCAGATCTATCCTTCCAGTTAACGGTGTGTCATTTATGCCTGTCAACAAATGACGCTAGAAGGAGGGCCTTAATTCAATTGATGGGACATGGAGGTCGCAAGACTCCTCCCCCACACACTCACTCCCCTATCATAATGCATAGTCTCTCAGACAACAACGTTACACTTGAAACATCAACTACCTCAAATGATAACCCTGAGATTCTTGTTGAACTAGTAACACAAGTTCCTCGAGGGGTCGACGTCCAATAAATTGTTCATCAGTCACTAATAAGAAAACAGTGCCTTAGATCGTATCAGACAACCTAGTAGGCCACTTAATCAACCCCTATATTTCTTGGATATTCGAAAACAAATTCAAGGCACTGATCTACTCCAAAATCCTTTAGGTGATAATACTACCAATCTTATCAATACACCTACCCTTAGATCCGGAGGCTCTGGTATCCCACCTTCCCCACCTAGTTCATCTCCATCCTCTTCAGGAGGAGAATCTTCAAATGAAAGAAGTTCTTCATCGGAACCCTCTCAACCTTCTACACCACCAATGCCCATGGAAAATCAAAACAATCTTTCCATACCTTGGCTCGATCAAGATGTCGTGGTTGTACCCATACCTCAACACCCATTACCAAAACATCCAGATAAATGTCTGCCCAAATTTGATCCAGACTCAAAGCAGTCTATTGATGAGCATATCAAAAAATTTATGTTAGCCATTAGACTCCAGAGTGTTGAACACAAGGATGTAGTATGCAGATTGTTCCCTTATACTTTTGAGGGAAATGCCTCCACATGGTATTTCGCTCAACAACCCCAAACCATTGTCTCGTGGGACAAGTTTGAAACTTGTTTCTTCGAAAAATTTGGAGATGATAAATCTCCGAAGGTCTTGATTATGGAGCTTTCCATATTAAAAATGAATCCTAAGGAAAAAGTGAAAGATTTTAATCAAATATTTCTTACTTTAAAGAATAAAATCCCTACAGATTCAATGCCCGCTGAAAGTTTAATCGTTGCATATTATGCTAAAGCCTTCCACAATAATATAACTATATGGCTCAAAAGGTCTAAAAAGAACACATTGCTTGAAGCCTTTGAGGAAGAAAGCCAAATTGAAAAGGATATTTTGAGCTTGAAATATAATCTTAATAGTGAAGCTGAAACAACTTCATCCACTAAAAAGAAAATAGAGATCATTACTAGGCCTCCTCAAACTAAAAATCGACCGGACACTTTAGACTTATAAATCTTGCAGAAAGATTTCCAAAAACTGTCTAATCAGGTTGTTGACTTGAAGAGACCAGCCGAGGAGGCATCAAAAAGCAAAGGAAGTTTTAAACCTCCTTTCAGGAAACCTTTTCCTCCCAACCGGCCAAACCCGACCACTGAAGGTGTAAATTTTGAAAGTTTATAGTACACTTTGCAAACCATCTTAGAGGCACACGATAATTCTTCCTCCCGAAAATTCTGAAGACATGGTCGAGGAAAAAGAACCTGAAGAAGAGGAATCATCTCCCAATGTCTTCGGTCACTTCTCGAACAATATCTTCTAAGCAAATTTTGAAACTATTCACCCCAACAACACAAGAAGAAAAATGCAAAACAAACCCCCTTCTAAAGTGAATAAACATGTGTTTCCAAAATAGTCAAAGCAAGATGAAAGTAAACAAATATTAGTAGCCCTAGTTTTAGAATATGATTTGATTGAAGATGTAAAATAACTGAAAGATAATATTTATGTTTTCGAGATGTTGAAATTTCCCCTTATTTTGCAGAAAATGCTTCAAAATATCACTGAAAACAGTAAAAACATTGATCCTAGCAGCAAGAAATCAGCAGAAATCGATTCAAATACTGCCAAAAAAATCCCAACTAAAACGACATTTGAACTTCTAGATAAAAGGGATTTAGCAGGAAAATCTGTAGCAAATATAAATAAAACTTTTTTAGGGACAACAACTAAAAATCAACAAAATTTTGTTGTTAATGCTCGAAAAAATGTCCCACCTTTTTTTTTAACCTTTGAAATATTTAATAGGAATGTACATAATTGTATGGTTGATTCAGGTTCATCATCAAACGTGATGCCTCTATCTGTTTTTCAAAAAATGAATGCAGAAGTTAAACCTTCTAATCTCAAGATCATTCAGCTAGATCAAACAAATGTTAAGGTAATTGGTGAGCTTAAGAATGTTCTGGTTAGATTATCTTCCAATCCTAAGGTTCATCAAATAATTAACATTATCGTTGTTGATATCCCTGAAGTTTACAGTTTGTTTTTAAGTAGGGACTGGTCAGAACAACTGCATGGTTACTTTGCCACAGACTAGTCTCATTTGTGGATACTTGAAAATGGAGAGCCCAAAAAAATCAGGATAAACAGAGAACATTATCTTAAGCATATTGTGACAAATCTAAATGATGCAAATGAACATTTCACTGCATCTGCTAATTCTTTGAAATTCAGGGAATGAATATCATTTTTGGTAATTTCATGACTGGAATTTATTCTATTACTGATCCTAGGCAGCAATAAGAAATTATGACCTACACTTAGACATCATCTTTGCCGTATGCCAAGCATTATACCGAAGCCCAAATCAAATAATTGTGCTGATGGGTCCAAATCAAAGAAGAAGCGGAGTCGGGTTGTGTGCTCATCGATCCTCTGAGTAATAAAACTTTTATTGTAGCCATTAGAGTTTAGTGCACTAATAACAAGTACAAGCATACTACCGGACTTAGGAAGCTTTGGATATGTGTGGAATTTGATGGTATTTAGTGATTCATAAATAGTGGTTAAGTAGGTAAGAAATGCCATACATTTCTTATCACCACATCAGAAAAACTACCAAACTGAGTTATGGAGTTTGATGCAAAAATTTTCAGCATTTAACATAAAATTTCATTCCTATATTAAGTAATTCATAAGTTGATTTATTGGCCAATGTTGCTTCTAAACTATTTACTTTGTTGAAGGTCTTTCTATCGTTTTCAATTGAATTGTTTTTGGGCCGTCGATCGGATAAAATCACAAATTTGAGAAATTGATTATCAACAAATCATCAACTTATTGAATATGGAATACACCTTCCAAGGTGCAGTCGTTGATGAAGGAACTCATGATGAGAATCTTTGAAACTTCATGGTAATATTAGATCCTAGATCTCTTGAATCGACATTTGATCTAGTAAACTTTATCCCCAGATCTATTGTAAGACAAGAGAAATTTTGTGACTTGCATGATAAATTTAGAGGACCAGATAATTGTAAAACAAATAGTTCTTCTTTCATTTATGAGATGGGACAGATAATTGTAAAACAAATAGTTCTTCTTTCATTTATGAGATGATTAATTTAGGAACAAAGGAAAATCCTCAAAATATTAATTTGGGAACAAGATGTTCCGAGCAAGAACGATCTATTTTTATAAAATTGTTTAAAGAATTTAAAGACATTTTTTCCTAGACGTATAATGACTTGAAAACATTCGACCCCAATATCATACAACATATCATCCACATGAAACCCCAAAGACAACCTTTTCAACAGAAATTGAGGAAGATGCACCCTAAATTGGAACCCAACGTTAAAAAAGAACTGAATAAATTACTAACTACAAAGATAATTTCCACGGTAAGGCACATGCAATGGGTATCTAATCTAGTCCCAGTAAGGAAGAAAAATGGTGAAATTCGACTCTGTTTCGATTTTCAGAACCTGAACCGAGCATCTGATAAAGACAACTAACCTGTTCTTCTAATGGAACAAATTCTACAACAAGTGTCTGGTTATGAAAGACTATATTTGTTAGATGGATTTTCGGGATACAACTAGGTCCTCATGTCTCCCTCAGATCAACTTAAAACCACCTTTCGCACCCCATGGGACACTTATGCCTACAGGAAAATGCCTTTTGGATTGATAAACGTCGACACCACTTTTCAGAGAGCAATGGATAATGCTTTCTATGGCCTCATAAACCAATCAGTCATGGTCTATCTTGATGATGCCACTGTCTTCTCTAAAAACAAGAAAGCTCACTTGTCTCACCTCAGGGTTTTCCTGGAACGATGCCGCAAGTTCAGTATATCTCTCAACCCTAAGAAATTGGTCTTTGCATTAGAGCAAGGTAAAATTCTTGGGTTTATAGTATCTAAAGATGGAATGATTATTGATGCTAAAATAACCCAATCTATTGCTAAACTCCCCCTCCCTCTTCCAAAAAATCCATGTAGTCCTTTTTGGTCAAGATTAATTTTGTTAGAAGATTTATCCCAAGTTTATCGGAAATGGTAATACCATTACAAAATTTAATTAAAAATGATGTTTTGTACCATTTGGGACCACAAGAAAGTCGAGCCTTTGATTCCATTAGAAAAAAAATAATTGAAGCCCCTTCCTTGATGAGTCCCGATTTTTCTCAGGATTTCACTCTTTATACCTTTGCTTCTGATCGATCTTATGTTGTTGTGTTAACACAAAAAAATGTTGAAAGCAATGAGATACCCATTTCCTTCATGAGCTCATCTTTCAAAGGAGTAGAGCTTAACTACCCTGTAGTAGATCAACATGCATAAGTTGTTTTTAAAGAAGTGAAACACTTATGGTCACACCTGCTGAAATCCAAAACAAAGGTTATTGTTCCTTACCCAGTAGTAATAAACCTATTAGTACAAAAGGAACTGGGTGAGAAAAGGCAAAATTAGATGACGTCATTACAAAAATATGACCTCGAAATAACCCCTGCACAGATTGTTAGAGGTAAAGGCCTATGTAAACTAGTGGTTGATTCAGTTGAATAACATGAAAGTCAGGTCAACACCTTAACTGTAAAACAACATAACAAAAAACAAATCAACTGTGCACAAGTTACTGAAAATTCTCGGTATGAGGAAATTAAATTTTATTTGACACATGGATATGCTCCCCGTAATCTTGATCCTAAAAACAAAAGAGAACTTAGACTAAAATCCACATCTTTCCAGTTAATCAATGATGTATTATTTCAAAAGAACTTTGATGGTGTTCTTATGTGTTGTTTGGAAAAGGTAGAGTCGGAGAGGGTGTTATCTGAACTCCATCCAGGTGAAGCCAGTGGTCACTTCGGAGGATATACCACTCCTCACAAAGTTCTTAGAGATGGGTACTATTGGCCCACTTTGTTTAAAGGTGCCCATGCACTGTGTCATAAATTCATAATCTGCCAAAAGGTTGCAGGATGGGTAAAAAAGGAAACATTCCCTTTGCAGTCTGTTACTGTATATTCTCCTTTTCAGCAATGGGGCGTTGACATCATAGGACCAATCAATCCTTCTTCTTCGCAAAAACAAAAGTATATCCTTACAACAACGTATTATTTTACTAGATGGTCCGAGGTTGTACGTTTGAAAGTGGTGAATACAAATCAGGTAGTCTCTTTCCTAAACTCTCATATCATCGCTCGATTCGGCATTCCCGAATGTCTGATCTTTGATAATGCCTCTTACTTTTCATCCCTTTATATGAACATATTTTATTTGGAAAAGAGATCAAACTGAGGTATTATTCCAGCTACTACCCTCAAAGAAATGACTTAGAGGAATCAAGAAACAAAATTTAATCACGATTATTAAAAGGAAAGTTTCATAAAATCACAAGAACTAGCACAATGCACTATATAATGCACTTTGGGCTGATAGGGTAACCTCAGAAGCCTCTGTTGGTAGTTCCCCTTTCTTTCTCATCTATGAAAGAGAAGAAATTCTCCCTCCACATGATTTACTTCCCTCATTGCAATTGTTGTAGAAAGTTCAAGAAGAGGAGTGCCCTCCTCTAGAAAATTGAATAAACGCCTTATTGAAACTAAAGGAAGTGAGAACACAAGTAAAGAAGAAACTGGATCATCATCAACAAATTGTAAAAATATGTTTTATTCAAATTCTTCTTTAGATAGGAATTTTGTTGTCGGAGAATTGGTTATCAAGTGGGACAAATCTCACGAGGGAAAAGGGGAACACACCAAGTTCCAGAATCTGTGGTTGGGACCATTTGTAATTTCTGAAAAATTAGGTCCCAACTCTTTCTGTCTGCACAATTTTGAGGGACAGCCAGACACTTTCCCAATGAATGGCCAGGTTCTCAAAAGGTATTTTACCTGATGATTCCAGATCCACCCCTTTGTACATATTTTGTTTGTTTAATTTTCTTTTCTGTTTAATTTTTTTATTTTTGGTTCTTTTCATTTTGCTAGTTTTTAATTTGTTTCTGAATAATTATGTCTAAGCCACCATTTTGTTTGTGGAAGGGAAATCAAAATTTTTATCCAAGAGAAACAATTGATGACTTTTCAACGCACTAGTGTTGTAAACACTTAAACTCAAACCAACAGAAGAAATTTTATGTTCAAAACAATGTTCCTAGTTTCTCTTTAAAATTACGAGAAGACACAAATTATCATTAATAAAACTCTTAACGTTGTCCCTGTTTTTTAAGGAAAACAACTCAATTATACCTTCCTGTCCTCGAAATGGTTTCTTAACATAAATCTAAATGTTCATATCATGATGAAGGTCATCAAATGAGAAAATAAGTTGTAAAAGATCAAGTTTTGTTTTCGAAATCTGAGATTTTCCGCATCACCTCGCTCTCTTGAATATCATAAAGTTTCTGTGAAATTGTAAACAAATTCTAGAGAGTTGAAAGAAATGCAAGGTGTGGGAAGTGTATGTAAACCCGTCGAGACACTGAACAGGTCTACTGGCAGTGGGTAAATGCATGCATGATTCTAAGGCAACTTCCTCGGGGTACTGAACAGGCCTGCTGGTAGAAAAGCAATGTCAAGTTTAAGAAAATTAGCAGGTATGTCTTTTTGGAATTTGTTAATGCTCTGTAAATTCCCAGAGTTTGTCGGAAGGTAGAGGAAATTTATCAGAGGTAACTTTATCCAACAACTTCGAAACTGGACTCTAGCCCTTCAAGTTTCAAAGAGGGATCTCTCTGTAAGATTTATATATGTTTTAGGTTTTAGATATTAGGCTAGTTAAATAAACAAGAATGTGTTGTTTTGTTTTATAAAATGGATGAAATATTGCTTATGCATCCATTGGGCTATGGGGTATGTGTTAAGGTTTGAGATCTGAGAACATATTTTATTAGGTTTCTTCACAGGGTAGGATAATGCCAATGTTGGATCCTTTATAATTTGAAGTGATGGATAGCAGAAATAGATGAGATAATCAACTATAATAAAGAAGCATTCAATAATTTCTTTATCACAATATCAAAAGACAAACATTGAGATCTTTAAAAGAAATAAACAGAGTATACGAAGATAAATTTTGCAACTTTAACTTCTTTTAAATGATCCGACGTAGAAAAAAAATGATAACGAAGAAAGATAAACCATTCAACGAAGAGGAGTAAACATCACCAACAATTAACATGCAAGAGTCCTGTGAATCATCCATTTTTATTACTGGTATATCTCTTCAAAAAGATTACAGTTTACAACTTTCTTGGGCATAAAGATCAACCCTCAATACCTCGAAGTTTGAAGTATTTATCCCAAAATTACAATCGATCCTGTCATTAATGATCAAGATGTGGTAGAAAACAAATCTAACTAACTAGATAACAAAATACAAAATTATAAGAACCACTAATGATCTGTTGGATTCTTTGATCTGATTTCGGGGAATGTTGTTGGTGAGTCATCAATTCGACTTTGACTGCTCCGCGTGTTGATTTGTAGATCCACATCACCTTTTAGTCGATCAATTCACACAACTCATCCCATCTCTACTGATTGGGAATGTTGACTTTGAGCAGCGTTCGATACACCTCATCTGTCTCTGTGTACTTAGTGAAGGTGGGTTTGGTGATGAAAATATACTTTATCTCTTGATGAATACTCAAGTCTAATCTCAGAGTTTCCAAGAAGGCTTTGTCTATGATATTTCCTTTTATGCCTACAAACTTGGACCCATCCTTTGCCATAGTGCAGATTTTCTATTTATAATCCGAGAGAGTGATCAATTTTTTATTGATCATAAATAATCTTGGGAGACCTTTCTTCTGCAAAGATCCAGTCTTACTGAAAAACCTTTTTACTGCGACATCCATTGCCTAAACTTTCTCCTCGAGTTGCATCATTATCCCCCTCTTGGTCAAGACTCTCTTAACTTCAAGAATAGTTTATGTCTTGTCCTCAATTTGCAGGGCTTCTAGTTCTTCCTTTGATTTAGAATTTAAGAATTTGATTATCTCGTTGGCCTCTATAGGCATTTCACCCAATTCTCCCTTTATCCTGTGGATGGCCTATCTGGATCTCTGCCCTAGATCATGTTGTTCAAATATTATTTGTATCAGAGGCCAAATTTCTATCACTGATTGACATATATCCATCCAGATATTTTCCTTAGCCTCTGACAGAGTATTATCCATGATTGTTTCTTTCTACAACTGTTGATGTTCCTTTTTGAGCTTGTATGACCTGTGCCTCTCAGTGTTGTAACTAGCCTGGAATGTGCAATTCAGATTTTGGAGATTTTGAATCTCTTCTTGCAATTTTTTTATTTCTACCCCTTAGAGAGTCATATCTTCCATTGATTTTTCCAATTGGTCTACTCCATCTAGAGCTGTTACTTTTTTGTTGTTGGAATTTCCCCTATGGTAGTTGATGTTGCCGCTGTTGTACTGAATCCTGTGAATGGGACTGTGTTCAATGGTATGATTGTCATTGGCACATTCTGCTCCTTTTCCTTGACCATCTTGTCCAGCTCAACCTCCATTTCTTTAATTTGATCATTCTACTCCATGATCAACTTTAGCATCTCCTCTTTTTGGCCTTCATTCTCGGCCATCTCTTTAGCCTGTGGGTCTTCAGTAGTAGATATTTTTAATTGTTTCCTTAGGGAAACTATGTCAGCATTCTTCTTTTTGACAATCTCTTTAGATGCTTTGATATTGGCCTGATCATAACCAATTTTGAGCACCAGTTCTTCTAGGGTCTTGATTTTGTTATCCTTGGCCAAAGAGGACACCTTCTCCAACTTTAGATGAGTCTGGACATTACTCAATGAAACTTGTAGCATTGCTGCGGTCGTGGAGGTGTTTTCCAAGGTGGAGAAAATCATTTCTCCAGTATTTATGTGTAGTTCCATCTCATCATCTCGATGTACTTCTGCAACATCAAACTCGAATGTTGCCCTTTTATAGTCATAAATGGTTGTGGGCTGAGGTACCTATACTTGCAAGTAGGCCATGTGAATTATCCCCTTTTCTGTATCAAAGGTGGATAGAATTATATGTTGAGTTGTGGATGTTTGTTTCCAAAATTGAGCATAGGTACTGTTTGTTAGCATCTTGTTATTATTCTTGATCAGGTTGTATTTCTCAAAGAGATTCAGTCCTGCAGGCTCTTGTGCAGCTTTGGTTGTTAGTATTGTATCACCCTACTTCTTTGACGAGGATGTGGACATCATCTGCTAGCTTCCTGTGGAAAATGGCGAATTCTCACCTTCCATGAATGTAGTAGACTGAGCCTCTTCTCCACCAGACATGTCAGGTGTATGGTTGTCTTGGGAATTTTTCTATAAACCTAGAAATCATCTGTTGAGACTTCAGTGACCGAGGGAGACACCTCTTTACTGGGTCTTTTCTTTGCTAGCATATGAGGAGTATTA
>SNQJ01S0078225.1:36440-53505 GCA_010110895.2 Picea sitchensis
GGTAATGAATAAATGTTGAATGCTAATTGATGAGTTTTTGTGTAAGAGGGAAGTTTTGGGAAAAAGCACCCCACACTCATTCACCCCCCCTCTAAGTGTGGTAGGTGTGTCCAAAACTCCTCTCCTGCAGCCCGACTGTTACAGATGAAAGATACTATCTATCCCTTGATTCTCAACTCTTGTTTCTTTTGGAAGGCCAGGAAGTGAATATCATCAGAGTTGATCATTTTTCTAATGTACTCCAGAGAAAAAATCCTGACAGAAAGATATTTGGGGAGTTTATATGGTGGATGCTCACAACCATAGATTATGATCTCTATGTGATCCTGGTAGAGGTACCATTCACTAGTTTTGGCAAAGTTTGACACGTGAAAGAGCCTCTGAATATCTTCATTAATCCTTGGTTCCTCCCGTCCACTCAACATGCTTACCAGTGGGTGGTAAAATTGATCAATGAACTGTTTGAAACTAAACTTTGATGAGTTCTTTCTGAGTAAAGATGTCCAGGAGGTGATAGCTTGCGAATGGCCTTCTTGGTCCAGTTTATGCATAGAAAATGAGAACTTCTCTACTTGAAAGAAAAGGAACATGTAAGCTAATATGGAAGAATATCGGAACATGCATTCTGTGGGAAACTTGAACAGTTTCTCATGGATATTATCGGCCAGAAACTGACTAAAATTAAACTGGATGGTGGCCTTCTCTTCAGTGGAGAAAATGGACAAGAAACCCAGGATGGGTTCATCCACCCATTCATATGAATAATAACCAAGCAAACAACACAGGGATGAAATGACTTGATTACCTTTTGTTGAGAACATGGAGGACTGATAAGGGGGATTTTTCTTGGGGAATTGGACACTCTCAGGGAGGAAAATTTTGAAAATTTGTGCTCTCTGGGGAAAAGATAATTTCTGGTACATTTCAGTTAATATTTCAATGGTGAGAGGGGCAAGGGATTCTGATCTAGGAATTTGCATCATTTGGTTAATGGTTTCAGTTGTAATGGTGAATGGAGTCTCTTCGGATGATGAGATGATAGCTCTTTGATTGTGAATATAGTGTGCCTGGCACTTGAGGGAGAACTCAGGGAAATGGTGAATTTGGGGGAAAAGAAATAGTGGGAGATTGGACTCCTAGAGTCCAATCTCGTGACTGTGGTCTAGGAAGGTGTCTCTAAACCATGAGTGTAATTCAGCGAAATCAAATTTGCATTTGGGTTCTAAAATCAGTTAATCTTTGTCAACCAGAGGGATCTGGTTGAGGTCGATGGGAGGCGAGAGGAATGGATTGTCATCGATATCTAAATGTTTGGACTTTGGCACCATCACTTTGACTGGTACCTGCAAAAGTTTGAAAAAGACTGATGCTGACTATAATTTCCAGAGGTTAATGGCGGTTGAAGGAGAAAGGGCAAAGAGGATGAAGATTTCAGCAGTGTCTGGATCACGAATGGTGAAGAAATGGTGAGAAACGAGACTATTTGGACGAACGAGTATCCATTGGGGTGCGGGGGACAAGTCAACAATTATAACGAATAGGTTTGGCCACATTGATTGGCCATCGGATATCTCGGGGATGAGGTGGCATGCGATAGAGGGGTTACAGTGGCATGCAGATGATATGGAGGGAAAGATTGGGTGATAGGCAGATGAGATGTGACGTGTGATGGGTGAGTGGGGAAAAAATATGTTAACAGAGTAATGTCGCATGAATTGCAACTGACGTTATTGGAGTATGAGGTCATGTATCAGAGGCAGTATGGAAAAACTCGTATGGTGGTTTCCAGAGGGAGGAGTAGGCGGTAAATGGTTTGGAGAAGGGGGGCCTACGAATAATATAATTGTGCCACGTTAGGATGGGGCCCACCGAGGAATACCACCATTCTAGACCCCCCCTCGGAGGTTAAAGGTAGAACGGTCGAGGGGGTCCGAAATTACCTGTCGGCCATATATCTGAGCATTGTTTACTCAGTCGTTGATCTCGGCACACCCTTTAATCACGGAGCGTGCTTCACATTTCATTACGAAAACTTAGGATAGCGCCATTTTATGGGTTTTTGCACTGCTTCTTTTCATTTTTCCACCAAGGGGTTACAACAAAACCTTCTAACATCAAAACAAGGAACATCATCCATCTTTATGCTTATTTTGTTTAAAGGAAAATAAACTAATTTATGTCCTAATCTATTTTCCTGACACATTTAACCCAGATTAGATTGTTGGGCTAAAAATTACTCTACCCTGGGGCTATTTGATCAAGTTTAAATAGTTTGATCAAATTTATTCACTAACTAACCTATCTACCAGTTTAGCCAATCTTTATTCACTAATCCTATCAGCATAAATTCAAAAAGACTTGATCATGGTTAGACTATATGGATCAATCCATCCTTATTGCATGAGGCCTTATTATTTTTCTTTTATGCCCTCTTTTATTCTTTTTTTTTTCTTTGTTTTTCTTTTGAAAATAATTTGCAGAATGAAATATTATTTACAACAAAAAACACAACAAGAGTAAAAGTTTCCAATCAACAGTTGATTCTATGAAACATAGGGTTATAACAGTGGCTCCATCTGGGGATGGTGCTATCTTTGTGAGGTGCTAAGACCCTGCTTCCTGATGTCTGTAAATATTTTCTCCATTGCTTATTCTACTACCTGATTTTTTTTATTTTGAAAATTTCGTGGCACTGGTCAGTGGCTTAGGGCCTTCTCTGCGGGCTTCAACCATCTGATCAACATCACCCACACATAAGATGAATGTAAAATAAATGGTTTGTACATTGGAAATTGATTTCTAAGATACTTATTGGGGTGTAAGATAATGCTTCAACATCCTTCCATTTACAGGTCCACCTATAAGGTCTGTTCCATCACTGTCTTTGAGAAAAAATGTGTTGCTTCCTCTAAATGCCTGAATGATGTAAGGGCCTTTCCATAAGCTATCAAAATTTCCATGTTTACCCTTATCCTCATTTATGGAATCCCACTTCAACACAAAATCACCCTACTCAAAATAATCCTCTTTGGTTCTCTTGTCATAAATCTTTTTAATACCTTCCTGGATAACATGAGTCTTGTTGTACACTTCTTCTCTGGATTGCTACAACTGGATCATCTAATTTATTCTTCTTTGGGTATCATTTGGCTCTGCTTGCACTTCCTGTAACAGTTTCATAACAAGGACCCCCAAAGAAGAAGGAAAAAATTCCTTAGTACCATATACCAACTGGTATGGGACATACCAATTGATCTTTTGGTGCTCAATCTATCATGCCAAATCACATGAACCAACGTAATATGCTAGGAATTCTTCCTCTCTTGTAGTGTTTTATTAATGATATTCACTAGACTTTTGATTGAGGACTCAACCATCCCATTTCCCTGAGAATAATAAGTTGTTGAGTGTCCCAAATTAATGTTGTACTAGCTACAAAACTCTATAAGTCCTTTGGATCTGAAGGTTGTTTCATTTTCAGCTATAATTTTCCTAGGGCATCCAAAGCGAGACAAAATATTAGCTTCCAAAAATTTAATGATAACAGAGTCAGTGGCTTGCCAGCGTGGTACAACTTCGATCCACTTCGTGAAGTAGTCTATGGCTGTGAGGATCCACTTGTGTTGGCCTGAAGAGGGTGGATGTATCTCTTCAATAAATTATAGACCCCATTGTTGGAATGGAGCTTCAACCGAGATGCGTTTCATGGGTAGAGGCATAAGATTCCTTTTACCTTCGAAAACATAGCATTTGTGGAAAGAAGTGACCTTCTGATGCACATCAGCAAACAATGTGGGCCAGTAAAAACCAGCTTTGAGAATCTTGTTAGTTGTGGTATTCCAACTTAGATGCCCGCCACAGTCCCCTGCATGGAAATCCTGCAATACCCTATCAGCTTCATCCTTCAATAGAAAATTAAGAAAATTACCTCCAGGGTCTTTCCAATAAAGGTTTCCATCTAGAATACAATATTTCAATGCTTTCAGTTTAATAAATATAGATTTGGTCTTAATTAGACCAGGAGGAGCTTGTAAGTTATGAAGTACAAAAATGAGGTCTTCGTACCAAGGAGAGTTTAAAGATACCTTTTTTACATTTGAAGTCGCCTACTCTTCCTTCTCGTCAATTGCAGCCAAAAAATTAATGTCTAGAGCATGAAAATTAGATTCAACCATCAGTTTGGCCAAAACCTGACTTTGATCAGTTTAGTGGGTTTTATTTTTATATCATATTCTAGAATAACCGCGATCCACTTTCCTCTCCTACCATATGGATTATCCTGAGTCGGTATATCCTTTACCACAACATTTAGAACATAGGAAATTGTGTGAGAATGGAGAATATAGACTCTGAAATATTTTATGGCCTTTACCAGGGAAAACGATTGTTTCTCCATTATGTTGTAGTTCAACGCAACATCTCTCAAATATTTGTTGAAAAAGGCTATGGGTTGCTTGTACCCTTCGTTGTTTTTCTACAATAGTACTGCTGCAATGGTGTGTTCAGATGCGAAAGAGAACAAAAGAAATCTTTGGTGTAATTTGGACTGATCAAAACCGGGGCTTGTGTGAGTGCATGTTTCACTTGCTCAAACAATTTTTTGGATTATGTGTTCCATCTTATTTTGGTGTCTCTTTTCAGCATATTTGTGATGTTCCTAAGAATTTCAGCCAAGTTGGGTATGAATCTTCTTAGGAAATTTATTTTACCAATGAATGATTGTAATTATTTGATGTTCCTAGGGTGTTCCACTTTCTGGATGGCTTCTATTCTGTTGGGGTCTATTTTAATTCCATCCTTAGATATTATGTTCCCCAACAACTTTCCTTCCTCTAAACCGAAAAGGGTCTTCTTGGCATTCAATGAAATCCTAAACTTTTTGCACATCTCAAACACTCGTCTGAGATGTTGTAAATGTTCCTCATCAGATTTGGAGTAGATAGTCATGTCATATAGATATATGACTATAAATATACCAAGCTCAACCACAAAATAAATATACATTGCTCTTTGGAAAGTGGCACCAGTGTTCATCAAACCAAAGGGCATTTTCACATACATGAAAGTGCCCCTAGGTGTGGTGAAGGTTGTTTTCTCCTGGTCATGTGGGTGAACAAGGACTTGGTTGTAACCCAAAAAGACGTCTAGTAAGGGGATCCTACTGGCCCCAACTACCTTTTGTAAGATGTGGTCCATTTTAAGCAAAGGGTAATTGTCTTTGAGGGAAACCTTGTTCAGGTTTCTGAAATCAATGCAAAGCCTGATTTCGCCAGTCTTCTTTCTGGTAGGAACCAAATTAGAAACCCATTTGGAAAATCTCAAGGGAAATATAATTTTGGCATCATACATCTTTTTAATTTCCTTTTCTATTAGGGGGAGAAAATTGGAATTGATTCTCCTAAGTTTTGCCTAAAAGGTTTGTGTTCTTCTTTTATTGGAATTCTATGTTGTATGATACTTGTGTCATAAGATTTTAAATCCTCATAACCCCAGGCAAACACATCAACATATTCCTTAAATAGTTCAATGTATTTTCATTTTTGCTCAGGGGGTAAAGATTTGGAAAGTTTTATCATCTTGGGTTTTTCCTCTATTCCTATGTTACACTCTTCGACCTCCTTACCACTAGCTTCAATTTTGGGATTTTTCGCTACATCATTAAAATCAAACAGGTCTTCTAACGAGACCAAACCTCTAGGTAAAACGTTGTTTTTCAAATGAAAAACATCATAGTCTTCATCATTTTTATTCACTTAATCTAAATCTACTTTATTTACACTATCATTTTCAAAAACGATTTATTTACAATATCATCATCATTCTCTACATCTATATTTTTACATTCGAAATCATTCTTACACTACAGGAAGTCCTCAATTTGATTGTCATTTCCAAATACCTACCAGTATCTGATGTTAGCTAGGACAGTTGGTCTGCACTTCACCTCTAATATGTATTGGTGATTTGGTTTGAAAGGTATTTTTCATGTGGCTTCCAAAGTGGCCAATCCGTCTGCTAGTATGTTCTGGCCTCTGGGCATCACATGCAAGTCGATTTCAATGAAACATTCTAAAAAATCTAAATCAACATTTCTATAGGATCTGAGTCTAGTATTCTTAGTTGAATATTCACCTTTAATTTGTTTAATGACCAGTTCAAAATCATCTCTTACCATAATCTTTTTGGCACCAACCATCTTCAGTAGTTTCAGGTCGAGCATTAAAGCTTTGTACTCAGCTATGTTGTTAGTGCATTGAAAATTCAATTTGTAAGAGTGGCTTTCTGAATACCTTGATTTGTGATTATGCAACCAAACTCCAGCTCTATCTCCCTCTTTGCTCATAGATCCATCAAAATCCATACTCCAGAAATTGGCTGGTAGTTCATGAACTTCTACTATTGCAGTGTTCTTTACCTCAGTGATTGCTTTATATTCTTTTATGTCAGCTGCATCATCTTCCAACTGAGAAATTCAATTATCCAGGTCACCATCATTGTACAATATGAATGAATCCAGATCAGAGTCTGCAGAGTATAATGGGTAGTTATCTGGTTTTCTTTTACTGTTGACCATATACTTCATCAGATTCTCTCTGTACAATCTTCTTTTTTGTCCAAATACCAGGATAGTAGCATAAGACATATCTAGATGCAAAGTGCCTTTCAGCTTAGCTCCCCAAGATCTATATAACAACATACCATATTTCGGGGGAATGTCTGCGACCACGATATCCATCACCATACTTTTTGYTGGGATTTGAACTAGGGTGATACATAAATATTTAATTAGCCCTATTTATTTGACCTTGCTAGAGTCAAAAKAATGCAAATCCTTGTTGGGTCTAGTGACATCGAGCCCCAACTTTTCCATCASAACTTTGGGCATCAAGTTKTGAGAGGCACCAGAATCAAGCATAAMATTGTGTAAKATTTTTTCATGGACATTCAGACTAATATAGAAAGGGGGAACAACATCGTTATCAGTTTGTCCATCTACTTCATGACTTCACAACAACTCAGGTTGATAATCAGTAATTTTTACAGTGTCTGAGTGCGTTCTTGATCCAATATTCAATGCCTTTGCACCTATCTCTGGTTCAATTCTTAATGCTTTAATCACCTACGACCTATAATCATTTTTGCTCATCAATTCGGACAAGGGAATAAGAATTTTCAATTTGGCTAGTTCCCCTTCTAGGATGAAAGTGGTGGAAGTCTTGCTTTGGCTCTGCACTTTTGTTTTTTCTATCATAGTTCCTTGTGCATAAGTATTTGGCTGACTAGTAGATGCAACCTTAGTTTGATTCTATCTTTGTGAGATTTTAGGGTTTTTCTTCGCAGAAGATTCAACATTATTCTTCTCAAGGACTTTCTTGAGAGAGGTATCTGAGTTTTTCTTGGCCTCAGACGTCTTCTTCATTTCAATAGCCTTCTTTGTAGGATTGTCATTAGTCTTCTTGCTTCTTAAATTATATTGTCTGTGCACCACCATTATAGCATTCTCAAAGGCCTCTTGTTGTGTTTCATCTTCCTCCTCATTCACCTTTGTTTGTGAGAGGAGAAAAATCTCATGATCTTCTTGAGTAAGAAAAATGGAGTCATCATTGTGGACACCCATGAGGTTTATGTGAGTATCATCCAACTCATCGATTACCTCCTCCCCAACATCAATGTAGTTCTCCTGAAGAGGTGGTCTAATCTACTGATCAGGCCCCCTTTGCTCTCTTTGATCTCTTGGATCTCTTTGATCTCTCTGTCTGATCTGGGGAGGGTTCCTTCTGAAGTTTGGATTTATGATCTAAGAGGATGGATGAGTTTCCTTGGGTGGTTCCTTTCAGAGATGGTTATTCTTTCCATACTTCTAACTATGGAATCTAGTTTAGCATATGAAAAATATGTGGAAGGATCTTCTTTGATTGTAACCCTTCTCTCTGTTCTTTGTCTGGCTCTTCTGGCTAATAGATTTGGTTCTACACTTACTACACTTTTCTGCATGTCTTTCAGAGTGATAGAATTCCTTTCCCTTAGTTGATATGACATATCGACATCAAATCCATCAGGGAACTTGATTAAAGCCAAAACTTGAGGGGGTTTAATATCAGCTGGAATTGCGTTATAAATATTGTTGAAATGAATGCAGCCATCCTGCATTGTTTCCCCTTGATTCTGTTTGATATTCTCATATTCTGATAAAATCTAGAGAGGATTTTTCTTTACCTCCCATCTGTCAAGGAAACTATGTTGGAAAGCAACAATGTCAACTATGGTAGAAAGGTGTAGCACTTTGAACTATTTTTTGACTTCTCTTGTCAAACTATGTGCAAACGTTCTCATCTAGACATCTACTTCATCAACTTCCTACAAATAAAAATAATCATTCATCTTATCAACATGTTGTTGTTCATTTAGAGGACCAGTACCATCAAACTAAGGAAGTTTTATTTGATATTCCTAAGGCATGGGATGTAAAGGAGAGGCCAACACCAAGGGAGCATACCTTCCTTCCATGATTGGTGGAGGAGGTTGAATAACAACTTGTGTGATTGGAGGGGAAGTGACAGACGAAGTAGAAGAGGTAGGGCTTGGGGATGTAGAGTGAATTATTTGATGTTTGATGGAGGCTGCCACAATATTCAAGGCAGAAAGTTCTACAGACTGTTGAAAGTGAGCTTGGTACAACACCTGATGAAGATTGTCTACTAGATCTTCTAACTTGTCGAATTCTTGGTGGAAGCATTGATCAAATTGTGTTCTGGGAGAAAGTATTTCAAGGGTTCTAGGTTGCAGGATGGTTTGATCTAGGATTGTCTCACTTACAAAGCTATAGTATTTGTTTCTAAAAAGGATTTGTTCAAAGGATACGTCAAACTCAAGATCTAGGATGGCAAATAGCTTCTCTGGGAGATAATTTGACCTATTAAGAGGGATGTGGCTCCTGAAACCTTCTACATTTCTTTTCTTTCTATGTAACTTTTTTGGATCATCTACTGCTATGAAGGGTTCTGGGTCGAGGTGAAATCTAGTGTAAACTCTTTTAGGAGACAAAATTTTTAATTTTTTAAGAAATCTTAAACTAATATATACAAACTTTAACAACCTATGAACATTCTCTCTTTATAAGTTTAGATTTTATGATTCGTTCAGAAATAAAGTTTTCTTTATCTAGGGAAATGAAATCGTAGGATCGAAATTTTGTTCAGTTCCCCAGTATTGTCACCACTATGTTAATGCTCTATAAATTCCCAAAGGTTGTCAGGAGGTAGAAGAAAATTATCAGAGGTAACTTTATCCAACCACTTCGAAACTGGAATCTAGGCCTTCTAGTTTCAGAGAGGGATCTCTCTGTAAGATTTAGATATGTTTCAGGTTTCAGATATTAGGCTAGATAAATAAGCATGATTGTGTTGTTTTGTTTTATAAAATGTCTGAAATATTGCTTACGCATCCATTAGGATATGGGGTCTGTGTTAAGGTTTGAGATCTGAGAACATATTTTATTAGGTTTCTTCACAGGGAATGATAATGCCAATGTTGGATCCTTTATAATTTGAAGTCATGGATAGAAGAAATAGATTAGATAATCAAATATAATAAAGAAGCATTCAAGAATTTATTTATCACAATATCAAAAGACAAATATTTAGATCTTTAAAAGCCAGAAACATAGTATACGAAGATAAATTCTGCAACTTTAACTTATTTTAAATGATCTGATGTAGAAAACAAAATGATAACGAAGAAATATAAACCATTAAACGAAGAGGAGTAAACATCACCAACAGTTAACACACAGGAATCTTGTGAATCATCCATTTTTATTACAATCGATCCTGTCATTAATGATCAAGATGTGGTAGAATACAAATCTAACTAACTAGATAAAAAAATACTGAATTGTAGGAACCACTAATGATCTATTGGATTCTTTAAGATGATTTTTGGGAATGTTGTGGGTGAGTCATCAACTCAAATTTGACTGCTCCGTGCGCTGATTTGTACATCCACATCACCTTTTAGTCGATCAATTCACACATCTTGTCCCATCTCTACTAACTGGGAATGTTGACTTTGAGCAGCCTTCGATACACCTCATCTGTCTCTGTGTACTTAGTGAAGGCGGGTTTGGTGATGAAAAGATACTTTATCTCTTGTTGAATACTCAGGTCTAATCTCAGAGTTTCCAAGAAGTCTTTGCCTGTGATACTGCCTGTTAGTCCCTAAAGTTGCACTCGACTACTGAGAGGGAAAGCTAGGGCATCATTCATTTATTGCAAAGTATTTTTAAGGTTTTATGATTTGGTTTATTGTAAAGTGGTTGAAAATTGGGTCAAGATTACAGCATGACAGGGAAATCAAGAATAAAACATAGTATATCCCATTAACTGAATAATAGGTAGATACATAGATGGATTAAACAAATTTAAGAAAAAGGAAAGTGAAATATTCAATATGTCAACTTCACAAGAGTTTTTGTCTCAATATATTATAAAGAAACAAAGGAATCAGCTTGACCTTATTACTTGAAAATTTATCTCTACAGCAAAATCTCCACTGTATAAATTAACATTCAAGAACCAAAAAGAATTGCAATCTCAATAATAAATTCAAGCATGAAGAATGAAATAACAGAGTAGAAAAAAGAAGGTCTAACCATCCATATTCCTTTTCTATTGAGTGTCAATTGAACATAAATGTCTCTTACAATAAGCTCCACAAAAAGTTTCTCTAGATCTCCAATTCCCCCCCCCTTTCTTCCTCTCATTCTACAGAGTTTATATAGAAACAATACATAATAATCAAGATCCAAAAGAAATGGATCTGAAAACCTCCTCATCTATGTTTAGTTTATTGTTTCAAATAATCAAGGAGAAGATCCAATCTGATATCCAATTCGAATTGATGAGGTGGCTTGTCAACTATTGTCCATGAGATTTTTCAGGAAAACAAATTTGGTAAATTCCTGAAAAATAGGGTCCAACAATCAATTCGAATCTCTTAAATAGTGATAGTTGTGTAAAAACTGAGAGAGGTTTTTGTGAAGGGGCATGTTCCCAACAAAAAAATCTTTTGGTTTCATCAGATTCATCTCCAACTGTTTTGTAACCTCTTTTGAAGAAGAAGACTAGAACAGGAAAAAATAACAGAGTATTTCCTGTATCTTATCAGAAAATTCACCCTCAAAGATCAATTCAAATATCTTAAATGGTGATAGATGTGTAAAACCTGAGAGAGGTTTTTGTGAAGGGGCATGTTCCCAACAAAAATTCTTTTGGTTTCATTAAATTCCTCTCCATCTGTTCTGTAACATATTTTGAAGATAAAGACTAAAAAAGGAAAAAATAACAGCGCATTTCCTGTAGCTTATCAAAAAATTAGCCTTCAAAGATCAATTTGAATATCTTAAATGGTGATATATGTGTAAAAACTGAGAGAGGTTTTTTTGAAGGGGCATGTTTCCAACAAAAAATTCTTTTTGTTTCAACAAATTCATCTCCAGCCGTTCTGCAACTCCTCTTGAAGAAAAAGACTAAAACAGGTAAAAATAACAGAGAATTTCCTGTAGCTTTTCTGGTTCTTATTTTAATGATTATTTGCATCTAATGGTACTTATGCCAATTTTGAAATAGTGTTTCCATCATTGCTATGTTTCCCTGTGTAGCCACAAGCCTTTGAACCTTCACAAGCCATATCATTGTTGACAAATTTTTCTTCTATGTTTGAACCATTAGTTACTTTTGGTTTGATTTCAATCTTTGTTTTCTTCTTTGATTGACGGATTGAACATTGCTTTTGACTTGAGCCTATACTTATTAGTAACCCTAGTCGAATTCCTCCTAGGTTTCTATGATACATACACACCTTTACCCTTTTTTCCTTTGATTGCAACACTCCTTTTGCTGGTCGATGACATTTCAGACTTGACTGTAGTTTGAGCAACGAGGTCATTATCTGACTCTGTTTCTCCTTTAACATATTCTTCAGGAAGCATTTCAATTTCAAGCTCCCATATAGGTCTCTTACTTCTTCTTTTCTTAGTTACCTTGATATCAGAAAACTCATCTTTCATAGGAATTTCATTAGAAATATCTAGGCTCTGAGTAATGGTTTTCTTCCCTCTACTCTTTTTCTGCTTATTGGATTGAGTGATAGGTTTTAAGGATTGCACCAGCCAGTTCCAGGGATTTTGTAATTCGTTCATGGAAGACATGACTAGGGTTTTGATCAGGACTTGATGGAACAAACTGCCTTTAGCATTAGTGGAGATTGATTGTACTTTATTGGACATTTTTGTCAAACCTTTAAGTAGAAAATAAGGAAGATTTAAAGGGTAATCACCATTTAGATGCATCCGTATTCTGATATGGTATATGCAGACCAATGAAAACCTTCCTTCGCAGGTGATGTACCTGTGAATCACCACCAGAGCTGTGTGCCATTTGGGTCGAACCTAGTTATGAGGTATTCCCCTTCTCCAATCTAGATTCTACTTAAATGGAAGGAGAAATTGATTTACAAATTCAGTAACCACGTGCTCCTTCTTCCACCATATTTCCCCATCAACATCTTTCTGATTTCGACCTCGTGACCATCGAAATTCTGAGCGAATTCGATGGAAACCCGCATAACCCTGAAACATGGTGAGAAATTCAAACCATCCGGCGTCCTTGAACCTTTGGGCCATCTGAGGACAGGCCTCAAGAAGTTTGGCTCCTTCTAGTTCTATTATGGCAACCTGTCTGCTCCTCTTTGGCGCCATTAAACCCAATTCTGCAATTGTTGTCTTCAGATTCCAAATTCACCACCTGCAATTGTTAGTGTATCCTTCTTCTTTGAATGGATATTTGCATTTCTCCCTACAATCCAGAATTAAACCAACTTCGAATAGGTAACATATAATGATCATCAAGCAATAGGTGATTTTGAAATGAACCCTGCGCGCGTGCATATAAATTATATTTTGAAGCTGTTGGATTTGGAAATGATTGCTAAGCTTTCATGGGAGCACACGAACTCTCAATTCATGAATCATGTAATCATAACTAAATCGGGATAACAGGCACAAGTTATGGCATGATTATTTGGCGCTACTGGAATAGGATTATTCCTGTAGCGCGTTTGACAACTTGAAATTTTGAAATTCAAACGGTATAAAAGGAGACACTTCAATTTTAAACAATGTTTTTCAAAATCAAACTTGAATAAACTATTCAAAAACTGAAATGCAAATCATAAGACACTAAAAACAAAGAACGAAATCAACTGGAAACATAAACTGAAGTGTAGGTAAGAAGGGTTTAGAATAAGGTTTTCTAACTAAACCAAGACAAAATTAGAGACTAACACTGCCTTTTATGTATGCAAACTTGGACCCATCCTTTTCCACAATGCAGATTTGTTTTTTATAATCTGAGAGAGTGATCAACTTGTTATTGATCACAAATAATCTTGGGAGACCTCTCTTCTTCAAAGAGTCAGTCTTACTAAAAAAACTTTGTACTATGACATCCATTCCCTGAACTTTCTCCTCGAGTTGCAGCATTATCCCCCTCTTGGTCAAGAGTCTCTTAACTTCAAGAATAGTTTCAGTATTGTCTTCAATCTACAGGGCTTCGAGTTCTTCCTTTGATTTAGAATTTAAGAATTTGATTATCGCGTTGGCCTATGTAGGAATTTCACCCAATTCTCCCTTTATCCTGTTGATGGCCTGTGTGGCTCTCTACACTAGATCATGTTTTTCAAACATTATTTGCATCAAAGGCTAAATTTCTGTCACTGATTGAAAGATGTCCATCCAGATATTTTCCTTAGCCTATGACAGAGTCTTAGCCATGACTGTTTCTTTATGCAATTGCTGCAGTTCCTGTTTGAGCTTGTCTAACCTATGCCTCTCAGTGTTGTAACTAGCCTAGAATGTGGAATTCATCTTTTGGAGATTTTGAATCTCTTCTTGCAGTTTTTTTATTTTTGCCCCTTGCAGAGTCATATATTCCATTTCTTTTGCCAATTGTTCTACTGCATCTGGAGTTGTTACTGCTAGAATTTCCCCTGTGGTAGTTGATGTTGTCAATATTGTACTGACTCCTATGATTGGGAATGTGTTCAATGGTATGACTACCATTGGCACATTCTGCTCCTTTTCCTTGACCAACTTGTCCAACTTAGCTTCGATTTCTTTTATTTGAGTATTCTACTCCATGATCAACTTTAGCATCTCCTCTTTTTGGCCTTCAGTCTCAGCCATCTCTTTAGCCTGTGTGTCTTCAATATCATATATTTTTAATTGTTTCCTTAGGGAAGCTATGTTAGAATTCTTATTTTTGACAAGCTCTTTAGCTGCTTTGATATTGGCCGGATCATAACCAATTTTGAGCACTAGTCCTTCCAGGGTCTTGATTTTGTTATCCTTGGCCAAAGAGGACACCTTCTCCAGCTTTAGCTGAGCCTAGACATTACTGAATGAAACATGTAGCTTTGATGTGGTCATGGAGGTGTTCTCCAAGGTGGAGAAAATAATTTCTAAAGTATGTATGTGTAGTTCCATCTGGTTAGCTGGATGTACTTTTGTAACATCAAACTTGAATGTTTCCCTTTTATAGTCAGAAATGGTTTTGGGTTGAGGTACTTGTACCTGCAAGTAGGCCATGTGCATTCTCCCCTTTTCTGTATCCAAGGCGGATAGAAGTCTATGATGAGATGTGGATGTTTTTTTCCAAAATTGAGCATAGGTACTATTTGTTAGCATCTTGTTCTTATTCTTGATCAGGTTGTATTTCTCAAAGAGATTCGGTCCTGGAGGCTCCTGTGAAACTCTGGTTGTTATTATTGTATCACCCTGCTTCTTTGATAAGAAGGTCGACATTGTTTGTTGGCTTCCTTCGAAAAATGCAGAATGCTCACCTTCCATGACTGTATTAGACTGAGTCTCTTCTCCACCAGACCTGTCAGGTGTATGGCTGGTCTTGGGCCTTTTTATATAAACTTAGAAATCATCTGTCGAGACTTCAATGACTGAGGGAGATACCTCTTTTCTTGGTCTTTTCTCTACTGTTTCCTGAGGAGTATTAGTTGGTGAAATATTAGCAGAAGGGGGATGATGATCGATATCTATCAAAGTGTTATCCTCCCACTCAGTCTGGTTCATGAACTTTTTGATTTATGGTTTGGAAACATGAGCATATGGAGAGTTTTTAATCTTTATTCTGGTTTCTGCAATGGCACCGATTGGATTGTACTACCAAGAGAAGTTGATAGTAAATTTCATTTATTTTAAAATCTTATTGGCCTCCTCTCCTGTAGCCCGACTGTTACATATGAAATATCTTATATGTCCCTTGATTATCAACTGTTGTTTCTTTTTGAAGGCCATGAAGTGAATATCATCAAAGTTGATCATTTATCTAATGTACTCTAGAGAAAAAATCCCGACGAACAGATATTTGGGGAGTTTATATGGTGGAAGCTCACAACCATAGATTATGATCTCTGTGTGATCCTGATAGAGGTACCAGTTACCAGTTTTGGCAAGGTCTGACAAGTGCGAGAGCCTCTGAATCTCTTCAGTAATCCTGGGTTCCTCCTGTCCACTCAACATGCTTTCCACTAGGTGGTAAAATTGATCAATGAAATGTTTGAAACTGAACTCTGATGAGTTCTTTCTGAGTAAAGATGTCCAGGAGGTGACAGCTTGTGAATGGTCATTCTGGTCCAATTTCTGCATAGAAATTGAGAACTTCTCTGCTTGAAAGAAAAGGAACATGTAAGCTAATATGGAAGAATATCGGAACATGCCTTTTGTGGGAAACTTGAACAGTTTCTTGTGGATATTATCGACTAGAAACTGACTGAAATTAAACTAGATGGTGACCTTCTCTTCAGTGGAGAAAATGGAAAAGAAACCCAGGATGGGTTCGTCCACCAATTCATCTAAATAATACCCAAGCAAACAATGAAGGGATGAAATGACTTGATTACATTTTGTTGAGAACATAGAGGACCAATAAGGGGGATTTTTCTTAGGGAATTGGGCACTCTCAGGGAGGAAAAGTTCAAAAATTTGTGCTCTCCGGGGAAAAGATCATTTCTGGTACATTTCGGTTAAGATTTCAATGGTGAGAAGGGAAAGAGATTCTGATTTGGGAATTTGCATCATCTGGCCAATGGTTTCATCTATAATGGTGAACAAAGTCTCTCCAGATGATGAGATGATAGCTCTCTAATTACGAAGATAGTGTGCATGGCACTTGAGGGAGAACTCGGGGAAATGGTGAATTTGAGGGAAAAGATACAGTGGGAGATTGGACTCCCAGATTCCAATCTCGTCACTTTGGTCTAGGAAGGTGTCTAAGAACCATGACTGTAATTCAGTGAAATCAAATTTTCATTTGGGTTCTAAAATTAGGTAATATTTGTCGGCCAAAGGGATCTGGTTGAGGTCAAAGGGATGTGAGAGGAATGGATTGTCATCGATCTCTAAATGTTTGGACTTTGGCACCATCACTTCGAATGGTACCTCCAAAATTTTGAATAAGACTGATGTTGACTGTAATGTCTAGAGGTTAATGGCAGTTGAAGGTGAAAGGGAGAAGATGACAAAGATTTCAGCGGTATTTGGATTGTGAATGGTGAAGAAATGGTGAGAAACAGGACTATTTGGATGAACGGGTATCTGTTGGGGTGCGGGGGACAAGTCAACAATTATAAGGAATAGGTTTGGCCACATTGATTGGCCAAAGGATATCTCGGAGATGAGGTGGCAGGCGACAAAGGGGTTATGGGGGCGTGAGGATGATGTGGAGGGAAAATATTGGGTGATAGGTAGATGAGATGTGATGCATGAAGGGTGAGTGGGGAAAAAAATAAGATGACGGAGTAGTGGTGCATGACTTGCGACCGACGTTAGTGGAGTATGAGGTCATGTGTCAGAGGCAGTATGGAAAAAGTGGTATGGTGGTTTCCATAGGGGGTGGTAGGTGGTAAACTATTTGGAGCAGGGGGGGTCCAAAATAACAAAATTGCACCACATTAGGATGGGACCCGTCGAGGAATACCACCATTCTGGACCCCC
>SNQJ01S0078225.1:53555-68374 GCA_010110895.2 Picea sitchensis
ACTGATGTTGACTGTAATGTCTAGAGGTTAATGGCAGTTGAAGGTGAAAGGGAGAAGATGACAAAGATTTCAGCGGTATTTGGATTGTGAATGGTGAAGAAATGGTGAGAAACAGGACTATTTGGATGAACGGGTATCTGTTGGGGTGCGGGGGACAAGTCAACGATTATAAGGAATAGGTTTGGCCACATTGATTGGCCAAAGGATATCTCGGGGATGAGGTGGCAGGCGACAAAGGGGTTATGGGGGCGTGAGGATGATGTGGAGGGAAAATATTGGGTGATAGGTAGATGAGATGTGATGCATGAAGGGTGAGTGGGGAAAAAAATAAGATGACGGAGTAGTGGTGCATGACTTGTGACCGATGTTAGTGGAGTATGAGGTCATGTGTCAGAGGCAGTATGGAAAAAGTGGTATGGTGGTTTCCATAGGGGGTGGTAGGTGGTAAACTATTTGGAGCAGGGGGGGGTCCAAAATAACAAAATTGCACCACATTAGGATGGGACCCGTCGAGGAATACCACCATTCTGGACCCCCCCGGTTAAACGTAGAACGGTCCCGGGGGGGGTGTCCGAAATTACATGTCAACTGTAGATCTGAGCGTTGGTTGCTCATTCGTTGATCTCGACGCATCCTTTAATCAAGAAGCACGCTTCACATTTCATTGCAGAAACTTAGGATAGTTCCATTTTGTGGGTTTTTTGCACTGCTTCTTTTCATTTTTCCACCAAGGGGTTACAACACAACCTTCTAACATCAAAACAAGGAACCTCATCCATCTTTATGATTGTTTTATTGAAAGGAAAAGAAACTAACCTATGTCTTAATCTATTTTCCTGACACATTTAATCCAAATTAGATTGTTGGGCTAACAATTACTCTACCCTAGGGCTATTTGATCAAGTTTAAACAGTTTGATCAAATTTATTCACTAACTAACCTATCTACCTAGCTAAGATTAAATAGTTTAGCCAAGCTTTATTCACTAATCCTATTAGCATAAATTCAAAAAGACTTGACCATGGTTAGAATTTATGGATCAGGCCATCCTTATTGCATGGGGCCTTATTGTTTTTCTTTTATGCCCTCTTTTATTCTTTTTCTCTTCTTTATTTTCTTTTCTTTCTTTTTCTTTTGAAAATAATTTGCAGACTGAAATATTATTTACAACCAAAAATACAACAAGAGTAAAAATTTCCAGTCACCAGTTGATCCTATGAAACATAGGGTTATAACAGAATTGATCAAAAGTAAAGATGTTCTTTATCTTGAATGGACGACTTTTGGATAGGATAGAGGTGTTAGAGTGGGTTAAATGACATCCATGTCGAGGCTATGGATGCCTGCTGGCAGCAGTGGCCCTATCAACAGTATCAGAGTTGGTTTCCTAAATGTTGTTTCGCTCGTAATGAAAACCTAATACCAGATTGAATTTTTAACAGAAACACATCTAACACTAGACTATGTTAGAGTTTTGATCAGATTGCTTGACTTGTTGTCAACTGTTTCTTAAATTTTCATTATTTCTAATTCATCCTAACATGATTTTTTTGGTGATTCAGAGATAACTGCTTCGCTCAGTACATCGCCATTTTTGGAAGCCACACATGATTTTTAATATTTAACATGATCGAAAGACATCACATTTTTTCTATAGCTACCATCAACTCAAATCTGTAAACACTTTTCTGAGTTTCGAAATGATTGTTGGGTTAAAGCCTACCTTATTGATTTTTACTGTTTCAATTTTCAATTGTTTTATTTTTAATTCATGACTATAAGCATGAATTAAACATAAAACTTGGCTTGTTTTCATAATTTTATGGCTTAGAAATATCTTTTAACAAGCCATCCATGTGTAATTGAAATTTAAATCTTATTAAATGGTTGATTGATCCATTTTTTTATTTTTTGGTTTTAATATGGTTTTTGTATGGTTCGATAGTTCATTGTCGAATTGTCTTGGTACATGAAAAAATTTGGTTTATTATCTCGTATTTTTTCTTGACTTTAATGTTTGCATCAACATTCATGCCAATGAGTACAAACCTGTTGTACTCGCGTTCTCACCTTACCTTGCTGGCTCAAAATGTTAATGAAGCTATTCATTGTCTGCATAGGGTTGTGCACTCTTGGATTTTTTTCACTCATTGCGAGAGATGGTAAGGGGTACAATGAACCCTCTGGTTTGCGTTCCCACTATCCGAGTTATGATAAATTACAAGCTCTGTTATTTTCATATTTCCACTCTCTGTTTAGACCTAGTTCTGATGCTCATGCGATTTGAACCTAAAACTATTCTGAGTAATCTCCGTTGCATTCTAGTTACAATGGTCATGGTGTACGTCGTTTGCATAGAGACGAATGGATGCCAAGGATTACTTTCCCATGACGATGTAATCGACGACTTAAAGAGTCATGGTTGGGATGTATTCCTCAAAAACTTCCAGGGTTATAATGTTCAGGTGGCAAAAGCCTTCACACAAACCTTTGATGGTTTTAGAGCTAAAATTGGAGACATCAAGTTAGAATTGATAAAGGAATTTGTGAGAAAATAAATAGGACTTCCATAAAAGGGAGAGAGGTGGTTCAAAAACACTCAAATAGAAGAATTTTCATGGAGTATGTTCATGACATCTCGTAAAAACACTTGCTGCATCAAAGGTATTCATATCGCTCTGTTAAAACCTAGATGGCATAGTTTGTTGTTAATTATGAAACAATTCGTTATATGTGAGGGTAGATACCGATTGGTTTTTCTCTACCATATCCATTTTCTCATGAATTTCATCGGTTTCAATTTAGATATTCCCTTTTACTTATTGATGAGTCTCTATAAGATGTCCAAGCATTACAAGCGGCATGCTGTCAATTCGAGCCTATTCCACCATGGATTGTTTAAAATCTTGTTTATGTATAATCTATCGACCATAGGTGACATTTGGGAGATCTTTTTTTTGAGGAATGGTTTCACCCAGGATGATCCTACAGCCAACCATCTCTTAATTCCAAACCCTAACTTGGATGAGCTAGTGGTTAAAAGCCAATTCGTAAATTCAAATGACGAACCAAAGTTTATTGATAAAACCCCTCTAGATAAAGGATTACTGTGTAGATCTCCTGAACAAATGATTGTCGAATTGGAGGGAAATTATCCTCATGTGCTTATGAACAATGCTAGTGTTGAGACTGATGTTAAGAAATGTTTTAAAGGAAGGAAACAATAGTGCACAGACTTGGGTTTCAAGAACAAGAAAGTGGGTCGCCTAATCTCTAGGAAACTAAGGAACCAAAATGATAATCATCTTAGATCGATCGACCCGATTGAGATCGATGAGGGTTCAAATCCTGAGATAGAAGATTTTCTAGGTCAAGAAGATCCAAAATTTAAGGGTTCCATGAGGGAGGTTACCATTCATATTGAACCTTATGATTTTGTGGAAAATTTACCACCATGCCTTAAAGGTAAAGAAGGATTCTCTGATATTAGGCAAGATCTGAAGCAAACAACACGTAAGACTGAAGCACCCTTGGTTGATTGTGCCCTTCGTCGACCTGTCATCTCCCCTATACATTGTGATGGTTGTTTCGAGTGGGTTGAGCCTTACTATACTAACATTCCTCTCTTACAGGCCCGAATTAAAACTCTGACTGCTCAGAATGATTTGTTGAACCAAGAAAACCTTGATCTCAAGGCAAATGCAGAAAGGAAGGCTAAATGTATCAAGAGATCTGGAAACATAGACATCAAGAATGTGACCAGTGTCAAGGCAATAATAAAATCTGAATTGTCCAACCCCTCTTTAGTTAAATTTTAATGGTAAAACAATTTTATTTCCCTTTCATTTTCATTTCTGTTATCTAATTCGAAATAAGTAGATTTGAGGTTTGATTTCATTTACTAAAATTAAGACTGGCTACAGAATCTTCGATTTTGTAGCCAAGTCTCTTGTAATAAAAAAATAGTTATTAGTAATTGGTTTTCTAATTTATCAAATTGGTTTTGCTTTTCTTAGGAAATGGGAGATTCTGATGATGATTATTTGGAGGAAATATTTTCATTTATACACCTAAATAATTAGTAGTTTCTCCTTCTTTATGTTTTATAAAAACTTTGATTTAATTTTTGAATAAACCAACTCTGTTATGAGTGGTTTCCAATCCACTATTTTTGCAATATTACTTGATTCTGAAGATTCAACTCTATCCTCTAAGATATGAGTATGTGGATCCTAGCTTACTTTAAATACTATTCACTTTGTTAGTGAAAGACATCTTTGCTTGAAATAGATTATCAAGTTGAGACTTTTTGGACAAGTTGTTCACATTTCGACTTTAGACCAGAGTGACATTGTTCCATCTATGTTTTTCATCTTATATGATGGAATATATACATGTTACATAGCTTTAGCCTCACTAACATGTAATGTTTCATTCTATTCAGTGCTTTAAATTTTGTCTATAACTTGTTTCATATATTATATCTGTGATCGTTATTTCATTTTAATATCATGATTTATGCTTGATGTTAAGTTGATGTATCATATGAATGTTTCACATTAAAAGTTCTTTTATTATAAACATTTATCATTACAAGGTCATTGGATTTATATGTTTATTACTCCGTTCTTATATCCTTGCTCCCAAAAAACACCTTTAGTTTATTTTGGAGATGTTAGCACAAGCCTGTTACAGATTTGTCTCACAGGCAAGATAGCTGGAAGTTTGGATTGCACGGGGATATAGACACACTATGAGATTAATCTCAGGTTAGTGTTATTCACATTTAATTTTTTTTATTAGTTTATTAATGAAATAAGACAATTTAAATTGGCTGTGATTATTATTCTGTTCTTGTTTCAGATTATGTTTTATTAGTATCTTTTGAGTTTTTAGATTTTAAATTTTTAAACAGAAAATATAAAATATGTGTTTTCTTTATATTCTTTGTAAACAATTACAAAAACATAGATTTCACAAGACATCCACCAAAACTTGCAAATTGTGAATATCTTGTTCATAATCACATATTCATATTTATGTTTATGTTTAGCATTCGTAAATAATTAGAGTCATGTACATAGCATCATAGTTATAGCTTTAGGGTAGTTTATTTTCTTTCATTATTTTAGGACCCTAGTTGGCTAATGGAGCCATTAAACTCGTCAGGATAGATCACACCAAACGGATTGGGTTAACTAGACAACCCCAGACTAGATCTATCCTTCCAGTTGACAGTGTGTCATTTATGCCCATTAACAATACTAGAGATTATCTTCCCAAGTGTTGTTCTTGGTGGCACTATAGTAGTCAGGAGGCCGATCGATTTATATATGGAGGGCTTCAAGAGATCGAGCATGATCTATATATAGGTGTTTTTTGATGCACTACCACGTGAAGGGGTACCAACAGGAGCTACAAGGGTGTCCAACATATGTGCGCTTAAGTACTACTTGTATTTCATACATGTATGAATCCATGATCGTGGGTTTATGTGCGTAACGACATATCTATGTAGCTTTAAGATGCCATAATATGTCTCTACCCTGAAAAAACTAACCCACAATTTTCTGTCGAGGAAGGTTCTCTGATAACATTTGTAGTATTCCAAATATAAAATAGTATGCAGAACAAAAATAATTTTCTAGAAGTGGCAGAGAAACAATGATATAACCAGAAAAATACCTCAATAATACCAGAATAATACCATAATAACACCAGAAGAGCACTTTGATTACTAAGAGCAATGTTCACTTGCCTCATTGAGGGGGAAACCTCCAGCAGAGCAGATCTCTATTACAATAATATCCAAGACAAGATTTATCATACCCTCTACTTCTATTTATACTAAATCTATCTATCCAAAAGAACAATCTAGAGGAAGATCCTTCTAGAAGTGAAATCTTCTATTAGGTATTCTTACATTTGACTTGTTCTTCCTTATTTATAGGCCTTATTAATATTGGCATTTATTACATTGAACTTTATTATTCTACCTACGTGAGGGGTTAGGGATTTTAGGTCCCTAACATAATGGGTTTGTTTCGAGGAATAGAAGAAATAGGTGCAGGACTAGGATCTAACACTGAGGAATGTCCATCTAGGATGGACAAGTCACCTGCATCATAGGTACCATGCGTATAGTTAAATATCATATAATTATCAAATATTTTGTGTTTATGTTTTTGAATTTTACTATTTGATACTAATAGTTCATTATTATTAATATGTATGTAGGTTACGGAAATATTTGCTAGATATAGTACTACTGCACTCCCTGAGCACCTAGGCCCTTCTTCTGGGTTACCTTTATCCAGGCCTATGGAGTTGCAATCACTTCTACATCCTGTGGGGGTCTATCGCAGCCCACCCCCATCATTTGTATTATTGAACGCATCCTCATTGGATTCACACATAGGCCACCCATCTGTGCCAGCTCTTCCATCGCATCCATCTATATTGGATGTACCTATATGTCACCCATCCCCACCAATGCTACCACAAAAGAGGTTTCCTCGAAGAAGGTTGTACAACCTAGTGCTCTATTTTCCAACAAATTTCCATTGAGGCCCGATATATTCATGATGAGATAATGTGTTTATGATAATTTTTTATGTATCATGAATTTGATTTTACGCATATTTTTTTAATTTTCTTGAATTTATCCTTGTAACTGATGCAGGGTGGAATTGCAGAGAGATTAGGGCCGGAGAGGAGGGTAACACCCTAAAATTTTTACAGTAGCATATGCAGTGAGTTGTATGAGGTTAAATTATAAAGTATAATTTTGTATGTTTATTAATACATTGAGGAAACAAACTTATAACAATGTTTTGAATTTATGTAGTCTCTAGAGCATCGAAGCATGCCTAGGCCTAGAACCACTCGAGGTGCTTCCTCAAGCAAGAAAATAAAGATAGATTTACAGGATGCTCCTGAGGGTGGCGAGGGTGGCAGTGGTCAATGATTGACCAACTACTATCATTTTGTATCTAGGCCACCATATGGACGATTTTTATGCTAGGGCACTTGTTTTTGCTTTGTATATTGGGCACAAGATGCCATTTTGTAAAAAAAGTACAACTTAGATATGCTAAATACACACACACACATTTCATGGCACATTTTTTATAAATCTCTCATTTTCTACATTTTATGTTAATGAATATATGAATTTCAAGGTCTTTGAATTTCCAAGTGTATGAATTTTATGTGTATTAATCCCTTTATTTTTTTCTAAAGTGATTATAAATACTTGTGTTACACATTAACAAATATATTATGGTGGAAACGATTGCTAAGTGATAAATCCATAAGAAATTAATGGATCTAAAGTAGCATTGATTTGTAATCAACCATGTCTCTCTACATCATTGATAGATCATTCCTTCTGAATTATTTGCATGAATTTTGTGGATATCCATATTCTAAATCACAACAAAAATATGGACTACCTCTTGAATAATCTCCATCTAAATCCAATGAAAATCCACCCTCAAATAGTGTCCACTTGAAAATATTGTGACCTAAAGGCTGGCATATTACAATACTTTATTATAGAAATAAATTTCTCTCATTTCTATTCTACATAATTGTAAATCACTTAACAATATCAACTCAATTTTATGTCAAATAAACCTTCATAATGGGCACTAGAATTACTCAATTATCAAGATGACAAAAGATTAAATTCAATTATGAAAGTACACAACATTTGGATGTACCAAACACTTCATATATATTTAGAATATGAAGTACATGCACCTACCAATATCTTATCTCGGGTTGTTACAAGTTGGGCTCTTCAAACCCTATCCTTCCCCTGGAATTCCTTTGAGAAGCCTATTTGTTAGTTTCTTAGTTGATTCAATCCATAATTTGACCATTTTCTAGGGCACACACATTATTCCCCTCTTTCTATGCATGACATATATAAAATCATTTGATTTATGTGTACCCTTCATAAATGCAAAAAAGGCCAGTCAATGACTCATTAATACACTCATATGTTTGCTTAGGTTGTGTAGTGGGTATATGTAAAGATTTTGAAACCCATCAATTATTAATAACATGTATTCATTCTTCCATGATGTCCACTAAACATATTGATTTTGATCAATACAATGAGAGAGTTCACATGGAAACTAGATCTTAGAATGGGTATAATTTTCCACCTACAAATAAAGTTTTTGAGGTTACATTTCATGAGACACCATAGAAAGTAATACCTTGCTACCAAAATTCATCCAGGGAGACTTGAAACCATTATTATTTTCCCTTCACCATCTATGATATTTTATTGCACATTCCTACCCAATTTTTGGGTTAGAGAAAACAAGGAGACAAAGGACCCTCCCAAATCCAATCCCACAAAATTGTTCATGCAATTCCATTGCCATACCATGTAATTTCCATGCATTTCCATTCCATTCCATTTTCATGACTTTCCAGTCCATTGCATGGCATGCCATTGACATGCCTTGCCAATCCATGTCATGTCATGCCATGCCATTTCCATTGTAACACACCCAACCCTTGAGTGGCTTTCCTAGGGATGGGGCCTCAAAATTCCACTCTCCTTAAATGATCAAAACCTTCATTCAGGGTTTCTACCACACTTTTCTCCTCCATATTTTTCCGACCATGGTCCCCATGCTCAAAATCAAGCCCAGAACTAGTAGATATATCTCCCGAAGTTTTTTAGGCGTTCATTGGTTGAGGGCCACGTGGATCCCATGTGGATCCACGTCAAGCATGCTATTTTCAAGTTCCTTCCTCCACGGTGGAATATCATTCATAGTCGGATCCCATGACTGGACTCACTCTATTCTTCCTATGTCATTTGTGGAGGGATTTGGTGCTTCGGTGCTTCACGCCTCTTTACTATCTATGCACGAGACCGCCTCGAGTTCCGAATCTTGGAAGTCCCTTAAACTCAACAAGTGGCTCCAGCCTTCAGGTTGTTCAATCTCTCTACCATACTACATCCAAAATCCTATGGATTCTCGAAGTCTTGGACTCGTGGAGTCCCAACCACTTCACCAACTATATTGGATAGGAAGAAACATACCAGGAATTGACACGTAGGAGGGGTCAAGGTGACATGTGTCATGTCCCAATGGGAATATATGGTATGTGACACACACAAATCTAGGTGAGACATGGTACGTCAAGTTGGGTCCCACGTCACCCTGGGGGGGGGGCATCATTGCACCACGTCACCCCTGGACTGACAAGCTTCTAACATTCCTCAGATCTCATGGTCGAGATCCGGTCACGTAGATTTATAGATCTATGGCTCTAGTTACCTTGAGGATTCGACGTTCGAGAGTGTTGCAATGAAACATCCTCTTATCTCCCGAAGTGCCCAATCTATGCACTCCAAGGACTAGAACAACGCATCCCCGGTACATCGACGGTTGGGAAAGAACACGAAGGATCCCTCAATCTATGGTTTTGGGTTCTTAGCGGATCTGGGCTTCGGGGTTTTGGATCCTAGTTTAGTTGGTGAGATAGGTTCATCTGACTATGTGGGGAACTTCCTAATGTCGGTCAACCTCACGGGAAACTGAGTCTCTCGGTTTCCTTCAGCCAGTATAAGGCTGGCAAGGTCGGTCATACTCTGAATTATCAGACTTTCGGAGCTCCGAAGCTAGGAGAACATAGCTTCCTTAGGCTTAGCCTAAGGTTCCTATGTATTGGTCACATGGATCCTCTCGAAACAGTTTCGTCCAATCGTCTTTCAAATGAAGAGATATCCCTTTTCAAGGCTTGAACTTCGCAATCCTTCTTGAGCTTTATCATGAAATGGTTAAGGACTTGGGCCTGAAATCCCGATCGCATAGTAAGGAGTCGTAAAGAGGTATCCTCTTCATATGAACAGATTCAGGTCGACACGATATCTTTATCTCAACCATATTACAAGCTTACGTCCCAAGGGACCTCAGGAACTAAGCTAGGCATACAAACTATCAGTCACAAGTGTAAGTTCACAAAGATATGAATCTATACACATATCATAACCATTCCACACAGAAACCATTTATAAATACACATATATACATAAAATCATGCATTAATCCATTATTTTAGTTCAACGCATAAAGTAGGAAAATACTTATCAGAACCAGATAACGTGAAGAAAATGAAGAAAGGGGTGCTCATTTCCACCCAACGATAGGCTCAGTCACTCCTAATGGATTTACCACTAGCCACCCCCGAGCTAGAACATGGTGCTCTGAGATATAATCTCTTCTTCTGACTCAACGACAGTAGGGACGAAGGTTACTCTCCTCCTCCCGCAGGATCTTGGAATCAGTTTACACAATGCCAAGCAAGGAGGAAAAACCTCATTTACCATCTTGTATCATAACCCTACTAGCCATTTTTCCCGCGACCCGAACATTTATTCCCTAGGTTCTTCCTTGAACCCAGGAGCTTAGCCTCTCATCTCTGCACTCTTCCCAGGTCTTCCTCTACCCACCACACCTTCATTTCTTTCCTTTCTCAGCAAGGTTGTGCATGGATCGAATTCTCAGTCAATGATTAGGTCTAAAATAATTACAGATGGGTGCTCTACCCCATCTCCTCATTAACTCTTGAGGAGGTCTTCCAACCTAGCAACCTGACTGTAATTCATTTCTGGGTCAGAGGGTTGTTCTGGTCCAGAGCAATTAAATCCAGTAAGGTACTTGTTTCTTGAAGGTTAACGCAACCATTCCTGGTACCATTCACCATCTATTTCATAACATTCATGGTCTCTCTTAGCACATCCCCTTTCCCGCATTCATGCAACACTTATCCATTTTTTAGTAAATAACAAAATTTACATTCATTGAACTTTTATACAAAGTTCCATCCAATCAAATATTCACACATATTGCATTTTCCATAGTCTCTTCGCCCATATAGTTATATTTACAAACTAGGGGAAACAATGTGTTACAATTCCCTCCCCCTTAAAGGAACATCATCCTCGATGTTCTATCTACCAGCATGCTCTCTATATATATAAGTGAAAAAAAATGGATATGCATGTCTCATAGCATCCTCCATTTCCCACGTAGCCTCATCTGGGCCAAAGTGTTTCCACTACACCTTGACATTTTCAATGGTTCGGTTCTTGAGTGGGGTTTCCTTCCTGTCTAGTAGGCATTGAGGTTTTGGCAGAAATTCTCCCTTTGCCTCCACCTGGATCACACACCAGTCAATTATATGTTTAGAATCGTGTACATATTTCTTCAATAATGAAACATGGAAAACATTATGTGCCTTTAATATGGGAGGGAGTGCTATCCTATAGGCTACAGGTCCCACTCTATCTAATACTTAAAATGGTCCACAATACCAAGGTTCCAGCTCGACACAAGCTCACATTCTCAACAAAGTCTTCTTGGGCCTAACTCTGAGATAGATATGGTCTCTTGTCTTGAACTCTCTGGGATTTCTCTTTCTATCGACATAAATTTTCTGTCTATCCTAAGCAATTTTCAGATTTTTCTTTATCTGAATCACTTGTTGTTCCATTTCTTTCAGCATGTCGAGTCCGATTGTGTCTAGAGTATTGCATGGTCTACCGTAGAGGGCTTCAAAAAGGCTCATCTTCAGTGACTCTTGATAATCGTTGTTGTAGGAAAATTATACCAATGGAAGGTAGTCTTACCACTTCTTAGGCCAATGCATTACATGCATCCTTAACATGTATTCTAATATCTAGTTTACTCTTTCTGTCTGTCCATTAGTTTGAGGGTGATAAGCTATACTAAATAACAATTTAGTCTCAAAACCATACATCAAGGATTTCTAAAAGCTTGAAGTGAATTTTGTATCTCTAGCAGATATAATCTCCCTAGGCATGCCATGCAGTATGAATATTTCCTTCATGAATATGTTGGAAATATATATTGCCTTGCATGTCGATTTGACAGAAACGAAGTGAGCAAACTTTCTCAATTTGTCCACCACTACCACAATGGCATCATTCTGCTTGGCCAATTTTGGTAATATGGTGATGAAATCCATGGAGATGGTTTCCCATTTCCATTATGGAATTGGTATAGGATGTAACAAACATTTTGGGTGCTGATGATATGCCTTAACTTGATGGAATTCTAGACACTTAGTCAGATAGTCAACTATGTCCTTTTTCAATCCAGGCCAATAGAATTGTTTTCTAGTGGTCATGATCATTTTCTCATATCCTAGGTGACTAGTATATGGTCTCTTGTGTAGTTCGTCCATTATGAACCTCTTCAAGTCATTGGAACTTGGGACATACAATCTATTTATGTAAGTCATCAGGCCTTCATTGAACATCCAATAGCCTTCATACTTTAGCCCTGTAGGTTCTTTCCTTAGTTATGAGGTCATGATCTTGAAGAATGCATATGTTTCCTGTGCATTCCCGACTCTTTCCCTGACATCCATTTCACAGGGGCTCACTACTTCCAGGTGAATCATTTTCACACTTCTGGTAAGGGCATCGACTACCCTATTTTCCTTTCCTTTGATGTGTTTGGTTTTGAAATCAAACTCACTAAGGAGATTCATACACCTAGCTTGTCTAGAATTGAGTTTTGGTTGATCAAACAGGTGCCTCAACCCACAATGGTCTTTCATAAGTACAAATATCCTACCCAAGAGGTAATTCCTCCACATTTTTAAAGATGCACTATGGCAGCCAACTCTATATCATGGGTCACATAATTTATTTCATGCTCATTCAATTTTATGGATTCGTAGAAAATTACACACCCTTCTTGCATAAGGATGCCTCTAATTCCTTCCCTGCAGAAATATGTGCACACAAGGAAGTCAGTATCAGGGTCTATAATATTTAACACGGGTGCATGGGTCAAAAGGTATTTCATTTCCTAAAATCTTTCTTCAGATTCTAATGGCCAAGTGAATTTAACCCCCTTTTTCCAAAAGACAGTGATTGGACAACCAATCTTGGAAAATCCTTTTATGAACCTTCTATAGTATCCTGCTAATCTCATAAAGGATCTGATATTAGATACATCCTTTGGGGCACACCATTCCATAATAGATCTGATCTTATTAGGGTATGCTTCCACTCCTTCTTTAGAAATGACATGGCCTAAGTAATGGAATTGCTTCTGGAAAAAGTAACACTTGCTAAACTTAGCGTAGAGACAATGCTCTCTTAGTACTTGAAGTACAAGTCTAATATGTTCTTCATTCTCCTATCTGTTCCTGAATTAGATTAGGATATCATCAACGAAAACCAATACAAAATTTTCTAGGAATTTGTTGAGTACATTATTCATCAAGTACATAAAACTGGTGGGGGCATTGGTTAATCCAAATGGCACCACCACAAATTCATAGTGACCATATCTGGTCCTGACAGTTGTTTTGTGGATTTCTTCATCCTTGATTCAGACTTGATGGTATCTAGACCTCAAGTCAATCTTTCAGAAAATGGAAGAACCCCCTAATTGGTTGAACAAGTCATCGATTCTTGGTAAGGGGTACTTGTTCTTTATGGTTGTCTTATTGAGTTGTCTATAATCTATGCATAGTCGGAGTGTGCCATATTTCTTCTTCACAAACAAGACTGGTTCTCCCCATGGAGAGACACTAGGCCGGATGTAGCCTTTTTCCATCATTTCCTTTAGCTGTAGCTTGAGCTCAACTAGATTGGGTGTACTCATCCTATATGGTGTCTTAGACATTGGCACTGCTCCTGGTGTAAGTTCTATGGAGAATTCACTGTCTCTTCTCGGAGGTAGACCCAATACCTCTTCTGGAAACATGTATCTATACTCTCTTAATATGTGGTGGTCTTCTAGGTTTAGTTTGTCATCCTCAACAGATTCCAACACCTGTATTTCATATAGAGGACATCCCTTTCTACAATACTTTTTCATTTGAAGGGTTGATATTCGTCTCATTGAGACATGCTTCTGAACCCCTTCGAGGGTTACCTTTCTCCCTTCTTCATTTACACATTCCAAGGTTTTATGGCAACAATAAAAATTAGTTTTATAAGCAGTTAGACAGTCCATAGAAATCAATAGGTAATAACATCCTAGGGGAAGTACGTTAATGGTCACTTGGTTGGTTAATCCATCCATGATGAATTGGCAAGTTGGTATGACCTATGCTACTTTCTTTTAGTTCCAGTGCCTAGTTGTACCAACCATGGATTAACATGTCTAACTTGTTGCAATTTACAATTATCAACAGTTTGTGGGGCCACATAAATCAAATTAGAACCAGGGTTGAATAAAATAGAAACTAGATTGTTGGAGATCATACCTCCCATCTCCACCACTGAAGCTTGGTGGTCATCTTGTTTATTATCCAAAGTTAAATAAATTTGTGGCATTCTCCTAGACACGTCATTGACTGTGGTACATTTTTGGATATTTTAGAATCTCCTATTGATCTATTTATTAGAAAACTGAGAGGGGGGGTGAATCAATTGTTACCGTGCTTAAACAAGTATGGTTCTTTTAAACTCTTTGTAGAGACATTGAATGATGATCACAATAATGCAGGGAAATAAACAATGGCACTTTCAACATCATTCACATATATGAGAAACACAGAGACAAATATTTCTTGAGGAAACCCATGTTGGGTAAAAACCTATTTTTCTTTATATGATAAGTAATGGTTACATTCTTTACAGTATCATACATATGAGCTCCAACTCATAATGAGGCTACAACCTCAGTTTTGCAAGCTGCAACTTGCTGAGAGCACCAACTCTCTATTTTCTCTAGCACCCACTAGAAGGAAGCACCAACTCCCTGGTTTCTCTAGCACCAACTAGAAGGAAGCACCAACTC